>CANXYC010353934.1:0-12077 GCA_948193065.1 Aleurites moluccanus
ATTAAAAATATATGAGGGAGAAATTAAATGTAGAAAAGTATTTAAAGAATTAAAGGGAAAATAAGATAGAAATTAAATTGAAAATGGCAAAATGGTAAATATGGGTAAATTTTAAACCAATAGACATATATAACCCTTAGCCAAATGAATCATTTTCTTCATTTCAACAACCCACTACCGTCCACTATTGTTGAAGCTTCAAGAGAAAATTTTCTTCATACCTTACCCAAAATCCATGATCGAACCTTCCATCATTCACAAATAATCATCCCCATCATCTCTAATTAAACTATTTGGGCTTGGATCAAGCATTTGGAGCTAAGGATCTCAAGAGGTAATTTCTTCTCTTGCTTTAAAGTTTGATTTTTTAGTTGTAAATGAGAGAATGGAGGTTGGGTAGTATTTCTATGGAGTTAGAATTGGAAGAAACATGTTAGATAGGAAGATTAAGTTAGAGTTTGGTTTAGGTAAAAATTTTCATTTTTGAATTAGTATAATATAAGTCAAATTAATAGTATAAGAAACCTTATATAAGGTTATATGTAAGTAATTAGTAGTTAGAAATGAAATTGAGACTTGTTGTGTGAAGTTGTGTTAGGAAAAAATTCTGAAATTTTTGAAATTCTGAAACTCCTGATTGTAAGCAGAATATTGAGCCCTCAATTTTGTGGCCTTAAAGTCAAAATTTGAAAAATCATAAAACATAAAAGTTGTAGATACATGTGTCCAAATTATATGTGTAGAGTAATTTTTTCCAAATTCATTCTGTGTTGTGAGATACAAAGCCCTGATCAAGACTGGCTTGGGTTAGGGTTTCCACTGAGATATCCTACTGAGTTTTACATTTTATAGGACATTAAGTTCTTATTCAGGGGAACTCAGAACATGAAAAATGTTCCTTTGTGTCTTAGATAAAAATATGTGAAAAGATAATAGGAATTGTACATTTACATATTTAGTTATAAGTGAAAAAGTGAAGACTATTCGGGTGAAAGTTGCAGGCTGGTTGTAGAGTTGCAGGCCCTAGTTTAGAAATTCACCATAAATTGTGTAGTGACCAAAATGGACTCAATTTCGGATATGTTAGAACTTAAGATGTCTAATTTAATTAGGAAAAGGAATTGAAATAATTGGATAAGTTTAGTGTGAGATATTAGTAAACGAACCAGGATTGCCAAAACCTGGAATTTTGATAATTAAAGGATTTTTCAAAGTTACTTTAGAATTTGTGTAATTCAACATTGGATTGAACCTAAATTGTGTTTAAATTGTATTATATCTTCAAGAGGCAAATAAAATAAAGCTTAAGAAGGGAGCTTAGTTTGGGTGTTTTGGTTTGTAAGGTGAGTAACTATATATTACTTCATTTGTAATTGTTCCCAATTCTAATTATTGAAACCACCTTGTAGGTTAATAAATATTGACCAATGCACATTGTTCCTTTTGCTTGAATTATATGTATATTGAACCATTATCTTTCTTACATATAGCATTGAATACCTAGCCACAAGTGTGGTAATATGTTGTTACTCACTGAGATATTCGTATCTGACTTTCGTGGATTTATATTTTTCAGGAGCAAGGTAGATAGAGGCGATTTCACTTCTTCTCTCTTCCTCCAAAGTGAAATTTTCTGTATCTATATAAAGACTCTTTATTTTGTAATTATGGATTCTTCTTTAGTAGTTTCATAGTTTTGTAATGAAGGATTTAGTAAGATAATATAACAGAATGAAGTTGTGTAAATGAGATGTAAAATATTGAATTTGGGAAAAGGGTATAAAATGTGATATGTATACTATAGTATGAGATGAAATAGGGAATAAAAGTGTTGATTATGCAGGTTGTGTTATTGTAAATATGAAGAGAGGGACTTAAATCCTGGGATAGATTGTAGAAATAGGGAAGTTAGGGTGAATTTTTTGTAGAAATACAGAATAGGGTTCTACAGGTTTAGGTGGCCTTATGCCTTCCCCATACCCTAGAACCATCACATTTCCTAAAATTGGAATGTGACATCATATGTCATTCTAATCTCATCGAGCTACTACAAATACAGTAATCACATTACCACACTTCAATCATCAAATCAACTATGACACCAACAATCATCACATGAATGCAATAGTCACAATCACATTCATTATGCTATTATGATATATAATGCAGTATGCAATGTAACATTCAAATAAATGAGGAAAATAAGATGTTATATTAAACAATATAACTCACAGATTTGATGACCAAGTCGACTAGTCTCATTGGATCGCCTAAAGTCTGACGGGTAGGAAACACCTAAAACACTCAATTGAAAATATACATGAATTATTAGATTAAGGATAACCCAAACAACTGACTTTAGAATTATATAAAAATAACTTTAAAGAGTTTATCGAGATTTCGGCAGAATCTTCTCTAAAATTAAGACATTATCCCCTAAAACAAAAAAAAAAATAACACTTCTAAATAACTAACTTGAAAGCTCACGATTATCAATTCAATCCACTGACCCTTCCTGGTCTCCAATTTTAGCAATTAAAATTTCTTATTAAGAAATTTACATGTGTCAATTATCTAATCTAAATAATGGCACTTAAATCCACTAATTAATAATTCTTTCAATAAATAATTTATTTAACCATTAATTTAATTATAACCATATTCACTATATTAATCATGTAAAATACCTTTAATAATCTAATCAATTATTTCAACTAATTTAAATGATTAGTTTGCAATTTAATTTTCAACATCAATCTCCAATTAATTCAATAAAATAACTATTCACTTAATTCTCAATTAATAATTATATTATAATTAATATTTCAATAATTAATCATTTTAAAAATATTTTTAATTATCGCCACAATCATAATATTGTCCAAAAAAATTATTTTTCAGGCTCCAATAATTTATCTTAATTTAAATTAATTTATTCACCTAATTTAACTACTTTTTTAATTAATTTTTGCCGTAATTATTCAACTTTAGGTACCCAAATTCTACAAATATACTTAAATAAATTTCATAATTACTCCAAATAATTAATTATATCAATTTATCTTAATTTATACATTTAATTTAGGCACAATCATAATTTATTCGCTCTTATATATTCTAATTTCAGTGTCCTAAATTTAATATTTTCATAATATTTACTCCAAAAATACTTCAAATAATTTAGAATAAATTTTAGAATATATAAAAATTCATTTACCTTCAGTTGTCGAAAAAAGACTTGGATTCCCCCTTTTTTGTTATGGGCTCCAATCACCGATGGCAACAAACTGAGTACCATAGGAAAGCTCAAGAGGAGAGGAGTCCATTGGAATTAGAATCACCAAAAAAGGATATCAGAAATAGCCAAAATTGGCTTGAAAGTCTCATCACCAGTGGCACTTTGGACGGCGCATGGGTCGCCATTCAGTGCCCTGGCAGCGAGTATCTACCAGCCGAGTCGTCTGCCCCTCTCTCTTACCTAGTCTGGCACGTGCGTGACTCTTATGACTAGATGGCATCTTTCTGATGGTTTTTCTCTTTTTCTCTCTTCGTGTATTCTTTTCTGTTTCAAGTTATTGTAACACTCAAGACTTTTAAATCAAGTTTTCATGAGATAAGTTAGTTAAAACTATTATGGATCATGGCATTACTTCTATTCACATTGTTATATATATGTGTGTGTGTGTGTGTGTGTGTGTGTGTGTGTAATACCCTATAAAAGTGTGTGTGTGTGTAATACCCTATAAAAGCATAACATATTTATATGAATAAAGTTCTCAGTATATGGTTTGAAATTATCGAAATGACTAATGATAATTTTGAAAATCCAGCTAGAGCGAAAACGAGAAACTTTTTTAAAAATTGTCGGTGTTGATATCGCTGCCGCAAAAATAGCAGTTCGGTCGACGGATGAATTTTCGATTCTGACTAAGGGGTAAATGATTATGTGTATGCATGTGTAAATATAGTAAAAATAAAGAGGTGAAAAATGTTTACAAACACTATAATAGTAAGCAATGGCAAAACCGTAAATAAAGGGAACTTTAGGGATATAGTGGACTTTCGACAGTCTGAGTTTCAGAACGGCTTTGAAACTATTTTTATTATAAAGTATTAATAAAAATAAGATGTTTGAATATTCACCTTGAAATCCAAATCCCGATGAAATTGTCAGAATAAATTACCGAAGGAAAATATAGCAAAACCACAATTTAAGGAAAGTTGAAGAACCAAAAGGAAATTTACAAACTGTGACTTACTATATAAGCCACACTTAGCAAATTTTTATCCATTCCTCTTCTTGTTCATCTGTAGCTTTCTCCCACTATTTCCAATTGATTTTCCTTCCATTTTGTTAAGGAAAGTTGATGGAAACTTGATTTAAACATCATATTATCCATCCTCCATCCATTTTCATCCATAGGAATCAAGAAATTTTCAAGAACAATGCATATGGGAATTTCGGCCAAAGCTCAAAATTGAGGTAAAATGTTATTTTGGTTGATTTTATATTTGATTTAGGGTTAATTGATGTTAGTTAGATTTGGTAATTAGTTTAATTGCATCAATTAATGCATATAGTATTTTTGCCCAATTTTCAAACCATAAACCTAAGTTGTATGAAGTGATTTTGTGTAATTAAGTTAGTATGTGTAAATTGAGTATAGAATAAGTCAATTGGAAGTTAATTGATGATTAATTGATGATTGAATTTTTATAGAAAATTCGGTTCAGTAAAATTGCTCATTTTGCCTACTTTAAGGAATTTGAAGAATTTGGTGGCAAAGCAATTTTGCTTAGTGATTTGGAGTGTTAGGTGAGTCTTTTATGCATTAAATTACATGTCTATTATGTTATAATGCCAATTGGAATCCATATGTGAAAAGGCCATTTTGGTCGAACCTAATTAAGGCAAATTGCCTTGATTTTGCCTTAGTTTTTGGCTTGTTTTTACATACCAAATTGATTCACTTGATGATGTTTATTGAGTTGTATATAATGCCTATGGAATTGCTTGCATTGTGTATTGTTGTTGATAATTGGGGCAATGTCGATGTTGAAGCAAAACCTTGCCAAAATGTCATTTCATTGTTGCACATAATGTGTTCGATAAAATGCCTAATTCAAAAATCCATAGGCCAACCATTTGAATGCCATCGTCGCCAGCGACGATGGCATTGCAATTGCGTCAACTTTTTTTTCGTAAATGACCAACTTATGTTTGATCTTATTGTTGGTTGCTAGACCGTTGGTCATCAAATAATCGATTGTTATTGATGTCTTATTGACTCTATTGCTCATTGAATTGATTGATGATGAGTTACTGATATTGGTGATGCCATTATTTTAAAATGGTATCTATTGATGTGTTATTGTTTCTATTGATTCTGAGGTGATTTGACAAAGCTCCCGCCCCAACAGGGTAGTGAGTACATACTATCAGCATTATACACAATGTATTGTTATATTACCCTAAACTAAGAAGGGATGTCCTAGTCATAAGACCTGATCCGTCTTATGTTTATTTATATGAGTGATTTGTGCTTTACACATTTCTATGTGTCCCATGGCTCTATATCTGTCATTTTCCATCCTATCGATGTGATATATATTCCATTGATGTTATTGTTTACTTACAGTCATATTATGTACTTGATTTTGTATTACAGAGATTCTGAGCAGATTGATTTATTTATTTCATCTGCCTATTGCTTATTGATATTCCATTACCTATTTTATTGGTCGATGCATATTAGATTCACTGAGTATCATATATACTCACCCTCTCATTGTTTACCCTCTCAGGTGCAAAGTAGGAGGTAGATATCCCATCATTTTGACTCTCTGTGGATTCTACAGTTTTATAGTAGTGTAATTATTTTAAACACTGAATATTTTGTATGTTCATATCCTAGCTGCTCTATGGGTTATGTATGGTATAGTTAGTGTATGACCATGTATGTATGAGAATATTGGAGATTAATTAATGATATGAGTATGGTTATTATAGGAAGATACAGAAAGAATGACAGAGTAACAAAATGAATAGTACATATGTGAGTGTATGATTATATATTGATATGTATAGTAATGAATTGATTGTAATAGATGTTTCCACTGCAATATAGTATGAGATTGTATTAATGAGATTGATGGATTCTACGGGTGTCGGTCGCCTATGCATCTCCCGCACCCTAGGACCGTCGCGATCCGGAAACGGGTCATGACAAAGGTGGTATCAGAGCTCTGGGTTATAGATATCAGAGCATAGGTTACAGAGGAATAATAAATAAGTACAGTATGGGTAGAGTTAAAGGAACCATGGAGCATAAGAATTCTTGTATCATATTTTGTTGCATTCGTCAGATGTGTATAAGTATTCTGCGTTTCTGTAATATACTGAGTACGTGTTTTATTTTTTGATAGTTTACAAAGATGTCTGATGACAGAGACAGGGATACTAGAGAGGCAGAGGTAGCCTCTAATGAGTCCCTAGTCAGGGAAGTTTCTGTTTCTGAACTAGATCTCGACAAACTAAAAGGGATACATAGAGGAGTGATGACCCTTGGAGATATGAGATGATGAGGGGAATGATGGATTTGCATAGGGAACTAGCAAATTTAAGGCAGGAACTACAGAACATACCGCCACCTCCAGTACCAGCAGCAGTGCCACCCCCTGTTAAACCTGCTATAGTACCAGTTGCTCCAGCTCCTGTACAGCCAACTGTGGTTCTTAAAGAGCCTATTGTACAGGGAGACCGCCAAGTTATTGATGAGGGCGGAGTTTTTATATTTAGCTTTCTAAAGCTAAACCTACCAGAGCTCAGAAGAGATAGAGGCAATGAGCCAAATGATTTCCTTGAGCAAGTTGAGAAGGTAGTTAGGAGACTACCTTGTACTAATATCCGAGCAGTTGAGCTAGTGGGTTTATTGCTAAAGGGGAAAGCCTGGACATGGTTCTCTCGTAAGATGGAGCCCAAATTGTATGGCGATCATCCTCCTACTAGGGCTGAGTTTAGGAAGGGACTGATTGATGAGTTCCTAACAGAAAGGGTTAAGATCAAGAATTTGATACAGTTTGAGTAGCTCGAGCAGGGCAGTAGGTCAGTTGAGGAGTTTATTAGATTGAGCATATATGCTACACAAATTGCTCCTACTAAGGCAGACTTGATTAGCCGGTACAGAAGGGGTTTGCATACCTTATTGCATAATGCCCTTCTGGCCACAGAGTTTACATCTCTGACTACCATCATTGATAAAGCTAATTAGATGGAAGAGAAATACAAGTTAGAGAGAGAGAAGAGGGATCAAAAGAGGAAGGGAGGACACGGATCACAGAGTAGGCAGGAGGAGAGCAGCTCCCAGCCTAAACAGATTGAGCCAGTGCCTAAGTTTGATAAGAGACCTCCATCTGGCAGTCAAAGGAGGAGGACATAGAGTAGAGGACCATCGGTGCAGTCTGTAACTTCTTATTCTCAGGGTTCTTCCAGACCTACTACACAGAAGTCCATTGTGTCTACTTGTGATTTTTGTGGCAGAAGGCACGGAAGGAAGTGCCAACAACAGTCAGGTGCTTACCTGAAATATGGGCAACATGGTCATTATATTAGCATATGTCCCTTATGAGGTGATCAGCATCCATCTACTACAGTTTCTTAGCCTAAGGTTTAAATGAGTCAGAATATCTCTAGAGAGGCTCCTGGTAGGGGCAGGGGCAGAGGACAGGCACCGAGTAGCAGTAAGGCCCTAGCAGGCAGAAGCCAGGGGTGAGTGTTTGTTGTGAACACTCAGGAGGCACAGGGATCTAGCAATGTGGTTACAGGTACTATTTTGACATAGAATGTGATTGTTGATGCATTGTTTGACTCTGGTGCTACACACTCATCTGTTTCACCACTGTTTGCACCTAAATTGAATAAGGAGAGACAATTGTTGAGCGTGCCTCTAGTGATAGCTACACCTATGGGGGAGAGTATAGAAGTGGATTATTATTATCCTACTTGTGTGATTAAGATAGATGATAACATTCTGCTTGTTGATTTGATTGAACTTCATGTGTTAGAGCTTGATGTGATCCTTGGTATGGATTGGCTAACGACACACCGTGCAGTTATTGATTGTTATAGAAAGAGGGTCAAATTCCAACTTGAGTGGCAACCTAAATTTGAATTTCTAGGTAATCAATGGGAATTTAGAATCAGTTTTATTTCTGCTATCCAGGCTAGAAGGATGATAGGGAAAGGTTGTTCAGCATACCTAGCTCATGTAATTAATGTGCAGAAGATTTCTATAGATATTGATCAAATATCAGTGGTTCGAGAATTCTCTGATGTCTTCCCTAAAGAATTGCCAAGGTTACCCCCAGATAGGGAGATAGAGTTTGAGATTGAGGTGTATTCATGTACCGATCCGATATCCATTCCTCCATACAGAATGGCACCAGCAGAATTGAAAGAGCTAAAGGTACAGTTGTAGGAGTTATTGGATAGAGGAGTTATTAGACCGAGCAGTTCTCTGTGAGGTGCTCCAGTATTATTTGTAAAGAAGAAGGATGGCTCCCTGAGGATGTGTATTGACTATAGGTAGCTGAACAAGATGATAGTGAAGAATAAATATTCGTTGCCACGGATTAATGATCTGTTTGATCAGTTGTAGGGTGTCAGTCATTTCTCTAAGATTGATCTGAGATCTAGGTATCACCAATTGAGAATTAAGAAGAGTGATGTACCCAAGACTACTTTCAGAACCTGTTATGGACATTATGAGTTCCTGGTGTTACCATTCGGGTTGACTAATGCACTTGCTGCATTTATGGATTTGATGAACAGAGTGTTTAGGCCATTCTTGGATAAGTTTATCATAGTGTTCATTAATGATATCCTTATCTATTCCAGGAGTGAGAAGGAGCATACAAAGCATCTGAGGATAGTATTGCAGACACTTCGTAAGCATCAGTTGTATGCTAAGTTGTCTAAATGCTAGTTCTGGCTAACTGAAGTGTGTTTCCTTGGTCATGTGATTAGTGAGGAGGGTATTATGGTAGATCCTTAGAAGGTTGAAGCAATTGCAAATTGGCCTCAGCCTTCTAGTGTTTCTGAGATCTGTAGTTTCCTTGGTTTGGTAGGATACTACAGGCAATTTATGAAGGATTTCTCTCGAATTGCTGCTCCTTTGACTAAGCTGACTCCGTTGATTAAGCTGACTCGAAAACAGGAGAGATATCTGCGGACTGATGAGTGTGAGAGTAGTTTTCAGACTTTGAAGTCTTGCCTCACGAGTGCTCCAGTGTTAGCATGGTCGTCTGAGGATGAGAAGTTTACAGTGTATTGAGATGCTTCTCGAATTGGATTGGGGTGTGTTTTGATGCAGCTTTGGAGAGTGATTACCTACGCTTCTCTATAGTTAAATAAGCATGAGGGAAACTATCTGACATATGATTTAGAGATGGCAAATGTAGTGTTTGCATTGAAGATATGGAGGCATTATTTGTATCGGTCTAGATGCGAGATATATACTGATCATAAGAGTTTGCAGTATATACTTCAACAGAAGGATATGAACCTCCGACAACACAGATGGGTTAAGTTGCTAAAGGATTATGATTGTGAGATCCTTTACCATCCGGGAAAAGCTAATATAGTAGCTGATGCACTGAGCCGAAAATCTATAGGCAGTCTAGCTCACATCTCAGTTGTCAAGAGACCTTTGATCCGTGAGATGTAGGAGTTAGCTATTATGGGTGTAGAGTTGGATTTGGGATCCCTAGATCAAAACCAGGCTCTGATAGCCCAGTTTCGGGTTAAGCCACTATTGATTGATGATATTAAGGTGGCATAGGATAGGGATCCATATCTATTGAAGCTGAAGGGTGATGTTCTGAATGGTAAGGCAACAGAGTTCACAGTAGAGAATGATGTATTGAAATGTGGGAAATGGATATGTGTACCGGACATTGATAGGATACGAGACCAAATTATGAGATAGGCTCACTATTCATCATATAGTGTACATCCTGTAATTACCAAGATGCCCCATGATTTGAGAGAGGTGTAGTGGTGGTATGGTATGAAGAGGGATATAGCTCGATTTGTTTCTACATATTTAGCTTATCAGTAGGTTAAGTTTGAGCATCAGAAGTCGTCTGGCTTACTTCAGGAGATTATGTTGCTAGAGTGGAAATGGGAGTAGATTACTATGGATTTTGTATTCGGTTTACCGAGGACTACACAGGGTTATGACTCCATGTGGGTTATTATAGATCGATTGACAAAGTCTGCTCATTTCCTAAAAGTGAAGACTACTTACTATGCAGCTCAGTATGCACAGTTGTATGTGGATAAGATTGTACGGCTTCATGGTGTGCTAATGATGATTATATCGGATAGGGGTACGCAGTTTACCTCTCATTTTTGGCAGAAGTTCCAGGAAGCTATAGGTACCCAGTTAAGGTTCAGTACAGCTTTCCATCCACAGACAGATGGACAGTCAAAGAGGACCATCCAGACTTTGGAGGATATGTTGAGATTATGTGTTCTGGATTTTAAAGGTAAATGGGATCAGTATCTGCCACTAATTGAGTTTTCCTACAATAACAATTACCATTATTCTATCGGAATGACTCCATATGAAGCATTGTATGGTAGGAAACGCAAATCTCCAGTGTGTTGGGTGGAACCAGGAGAGAAACAAATAAAGGGACCATAATTGATAAAGGAAACGATGGAAAAGGTTCCTATTACTAGAGATCGGATGAAGACCGCTTTCAACAAACAAAAGAGTTATGCTGATCCAAAGCGGAAGGATGTTCATTTTGCAATTGGTGACCATGTCTTTCTTAAGATCTCACCAATGAGAGGTGCTATGAGATTTGGGAAGAAAGAGAAGTTGTCACTAAGATTTGTAAGCCCATTTGAGATACTTGATAAGATTGGCAATGTAGCTTACAGATTGGCTCTTCCACCAAATTTGAGCCATGTTCATCCGGTGTTCAATATTTCTATGCTGAGGAAATATATTTCAGATCCATCACATGTATTAGAGGTACAAGATATTGGGGTTAATGAAGACTTGTCATTTGAGGAACTACCAGTGGAAATTGTAGATAGACAAGTCAGGCAACTGAGAAACAAAGAAATCCCAATGGTTAAAGTGCTATAGAAGAATCAGTTGATGGAAGAGTGCATGTGGGAAAACGAGCAGGACATGAGGAACAAATATCCCTTCCTGTTCAGTCATTGATGTATATTTGTATGTGTGTATTTAAATTCGAGAACGAATTTATTTGAAGGATGGTTGAATGTAATACCCTATAAAAGCATAACATGTTTTTATGAATAAAGTTCGCAGTATATAGATTGAAATTATTGAAATGACTAATGATAATTTTGAAAACGAGAAATTTTTTCGAAAATTATCGGTGTCGATATCGCTGCCGCAAAAATAGCAGTCCGGTTGATGGATGAATTTCTGATTCTGACTAAAGGGTAAATGATTATGTGTATGCATGTATAAATACAGTAAAAACAAAGAGGTAAAAAATATTTATGAACACTGTAATAAAAAGCAATGGCAAAACCGTAAATAAAGAGAACTTTAGGGATATAGTGAAATTTCAATAGTCTGAGTTTCAGAATGGCTCTGAAACTATTTTTATTATAAAGTGTCACGACCCCATCCTGGAATCATGACCGGCGCTAGGGAACGGGAAGGCGATATGCCACCAGAACCCGTAGCAAGCCTTACCTGAACATCAAAATATACTATATTCCACAATGACATAACATAATATTAAATAGAGGTGCATCCTCTAACAACATCATCCTAAAATATCACAATCCACATAGATATAACAAAAGTGGGGAGTTATTCACCCACAACTGACATATTAATTATTACAATTAACTAACATACCGGTAATTACGGAAGTACTAAAAAAAACAAAATTACATAATAACCTTAAAAAGTCTGTACTCTGCGAAGAAAGAAACAGAGTTGATTCCTGAAGGGAGAAGTGAGAAAATAACCCTGAAAAATAATGAACAAGAGTGAGCGTTCGACTCAATGAGCTGATATAAT
>CANXYC010353966.1:0-12865 GCA_948193065.1 Aleurites moluccanus
GGATGAATTAGGGTTTCAGGTTTGAATTTGGAAGAGAATGAAGAAATTGGGGAAGAAACAGAGGAATTATGGTAGAAAAATGAGAGAAAATTAATAGAAGGAATAGCAAATATTATTTCAGTAACTGAATGCCTAATTTGTTGTACAAGACCCCTTTTTATACCCTCAGTTATTTGATAACTGATAGTATAGCAGTACTACACCCTTAACTGCCTATTAACAACTTTTCCTTCCTAAAAGCCTGGATCTTCTACAACCATGCTTATTCTATTATTCTTTCAACTCACAATACTCCAATCCTGTTACAGAATTTACATAACACACACACTTATTACCTTTTCCATTTCTTCCTATAGTATGTAACAATATTCTCATTAATAATTGCCTCATGGACTACATATAGGGGAGAAAAATTGCTGATTACTGCATATAAATATTTAGAAGCATAAGAGGTTCCAGAAATTACAAAGCTGGGTTAGCTGTGAACAGTGAGCAGATTTTTTTGTCCCATTCTTTTTCCTAGCTTGAAAATTTTTTATATGGTTCAAAAAAGACTCTTGATAACCTTTTGTATGGTTCAAAAAAAGAATAATTTTTTTTGCTCCAGGATTAGTCATGATTATTGTTATGCATTCTGAAAAAGGATTTTCTTGAACATTCCAAAAACTGATTAATGAAACAGCTATATTGCCAACATAATCTCCGAAGTTTGATTAATCCCCTAAACTATCATAGGAAATAACTCTCAGCTTTCAGTTGTAGCAACTTGTAGTTTTTTGTACCTTGTACTTCCAAAGTCCATAAGATAATAAACTAATTAATATATATACTGCCAAAATTCTGCTAATTTAGGAAATTCACAATTTACAAAAATGAAGATACTTATTTAACTTTCCTAACAGAGTGTTGGAAATAAAAACATTTTCCAGTCAAAATATTTGATATTTTCTAGGATCTAACTTCAATGTATATAAGTTTGATTAATCCTCTAAAATATCTTAATAAGAGGATTTGGCTCTCGCTGGTGCAAATTCTATGTGATCATCGGGTTTATGGCTGTCAGTTGTAATAAACATATCTCTAACCTTGCTCTCATGGACACTTGTTTGCTTGATTTTTTTATTTTATTTTATTCCTTTTCTTTCTGCTCAT
This sequence comes from Aleurites moluccanus, assembly GCA_948193065.1. Lineage (NCBI taxonomy): Eukaryota > Viridiplantae > Streptophyta > Magnoliopsida > Malpighiales > Euphorbiaceae > Aleurites > Aleurites moluccanus. The sequence continues at coordinate 1,153 of CANXYC010353966.1, forward strand.
CTTTTTTCTTTTACAATTCCATTTCAGGCATTTTTACCCGTAATAGAGTCATTTGGGTTTGAGACAGACTTGAGGTACCATACTCAGGGGCAAGCATTTTGTCTCTCAGTCTTCGATCATTGGGCTATAGTCCCTGGAGATCCTCTTGACAAGAGCATAATTCTGCGGCCGCTTGAACCTGCACCAATCCAGCACCTTGCACGTGAATTTATGGTGAAGACAAGGCGTCGCAAAGTAATGGCCAACCTTCTGCCTATTTATCCTTCTGTCTTTCTCTATCAAATTATAGGATAATAAGCATTCAAGCTCCTAAATGTTTAGAGTGGATGATACCTTGAAATGCTTTTTTTTGAGCTGCATTTTAGTGGTTTCGAGTAATATATCAAACCCAGAACTAAGTGGTAATATTTTTGCTTTGAATTCCATATCACAGGGAATGAGCGAAGATGTGAGCATAAACAAATTCTTCGATGAGGCTATGGTGGTAGAACTGGCTCAGCAAGCAGCTGATATTCATCAACAAATGATATGATGGTTCCTACATGGGTACTCGCTAGGCCACGAAGGGCAGCATAAGGATGTCCTTGCAAGCAGTTTTATCCCGAAGTTGTTCAATCCAAACCTGGACGTGAGATCGTCGTGCAGTTATGGATATCCAATCATTGAGCTGCTAACGAACCCCTCGACCCCACTTCTAACATTTCCTTAATCCTTGATTGAAGTGTTTTTTGTTATATCAAAAATGAAGGGCGTGAAAGGACCCAAATTTTGGAAAATATGTAGTGTATTTCGTTGATTGTCCAATTATATGCGTAGTACAGAAAATCGACATACTTAATGTACTTTATCATTTTCTATGTTATATTTCTTTCCCTCTTCCTTATTTCATATAAACTTTACTTTAACAGTCTAAGATTGTAGGAAAATGAACGAGTGATTAACTGTTATTGCAACAAGACAATAACCAAGTGGCTAAGCATTCCTTTGATCAATTATTATTGCAACAAGTCAATAACTTTGTAATTAATAATGTTGGTGAGAAATTTGTCATGTTCCTTTACGTTACATGATTGTTCGTTTGGTCTAGACTTGTTCATAAATCGGGTTTAGATTATTTTTTAAAAGGCCGGGCCAGCTCACAATTTTCTTCGCTGAAGTTAGGCTTGGCTCATGAACAGCATTAGCCCAATGAGAGGCTTTACCACCTTACCACTCTGCTACTCAGGAACTAGCACTCTCCAATCTCTGTTTGTTTCCGACTTTCTTGAACGGAAAATACATTAGTTGGTCAATGGCAAAGAAAAATGCTCAAATGACTCGTTATGTTTAAGAGGAGTAGAATATTAAAAGCTGCCAGACAGTCAATGTCATACCTGAAACTTAAGATATTATTATTGTGGTTTGCAGTTGTCTTTAGACAACCCCAATTGTCTTAATTCCTAGACCGATCTCTCTCCCAAGCATCTTCGTTTTTGTCTCTCACCATATAGTATCTCTGTTTCTTGTTTCTCTTCCGGAATTCGAACTATACTATGATTACAGATTGAGGTTATTTTCTGGTTCACTGGTTCAGATCTTGCAATCATCAATAACTGGTATTTTGTTTTTCCTTATCTAAATTTTATATTTCCACAAGATCAATCACATTCCAACTACAATCTTGATTCTTTATATATTATTTTTATGGTGTTGTAATGAACTGATACTGTGATTTTCAATGAAATCCAAAACCCAGAACCTAGCTCCGGCTCTTACCCTCATCCCTTCCCTTAACCCCCCAAATAAAACCCTCATTTTCCATCAATTCCTTGTCTTAATCATTACCTTTCTTGCTTATGCTTCATTCCACGCCTCTCGAAAACCACCAAGCATTGTCAAAAGCGTGCTTGGACCCATTATTCAATTCAATTCTTCAGTAATTCAATCCAATTCAATTTCAGTGGAATCCAATTCTAACTCCACAGATACTGGTTGGGCTCCATTTAATGGTCCTGAGGGAACCCACAGGCTTGGAGAGCTTGATCTTGCATTCTTGTTATCGTATTCGATTGGAATGTATGTTGCAGGTCATGTTGGTGATAGGATTGATTTAAGGTTGTTTCTTGTTTCTGGGATGGTGGGTAGTGGTGCTTTCACTATCATTTTTGGGTTAGGTTATTGGTTTAATATACATTTTTTAGGGTTTTTTGTGGGAGTGCAGATTTTGTGTGGTTTGTTTCAGTCTATAGGGTGGCCTTGTGTGGTAGCAGTAGTTGGGAACTGGTTTGGGAAAGCAAAGAGAGGGTTGATAATGGGGATTTGGAATTCACATACCTCTGTAGGAAACATTATTGGGTCAGTTGTGGCTTCTGGTGTTTTGGAGTTTGGATGGGGTTGGTCATTTGTGGTGCCTGGGGTTTTGGTGATTTTAGTTGGTGTTTTGGTGTTTTTGTTTCTTGTTGTTAGTCCTGAAGATATTGGATTTGAGCCTCTGGGGAAGGAGGTTGAAATGAATGTGCAGATGGAGGGTGAAGAGAATTCAGAGAAAGTCGAATCAGAGGAAGCTGGACTAATTAGCACAGAAGATTCAGATTCTTTGGATGCTATTGGATTCTTAGAGGCTTGGAGATTACCTGGTGTTTCTCCATTTGCTTTCTGCCTCTTCTTTTCGAAACTAGTGGCTTATACTTTCCTTTATTGGTTGCCATTCTACATAAGGCACACAGGTATATTTCTTCTTGTTTATGAATCTTTTGTCAAGAAATTGATTTATGGTCATGTTAGCAGGTTTTGCTTGAGTTCATACACAAGTATCTATTTATAGACGCAACTCTAACTGGAAATTGCTTAATGTTGAAAATTATACTGAAAAATCTTGAGACTCTGTAGACTCTGTTGAACTCATTCTAGATCATTTATTGTGGCTCTGACACGAGCTTTCTTTAACTGCTTCATTTAGTACAGGGAGTGCATTTGTACATTGAATGTTCCAACTTTCAAGCATACCATGCATGTTTAAGCTTGTAAAAAAATTATCGGATTCGTTATATGTTAGATATTGATTACAAGTGTGTTGGATTTATAGCTGTTGCTGGTGTGCATTTGTCGCACAAAACTGCGGGAATTCTTTCATCTATATTTGATATTGGGGGAGTCTTTGGTGGAATTTTGGCAGGGTACATATCAGACATGATCGAAGCTCGAGCAGTAACTTCAATTGTATTCTTGTCACTGTCAATTCCAGCCCTTATTTTATACAGGGTATATGGAAGTTTATCTATGATTACCAACATTGCTTTGATGTTTATTTCGGGTTTGCTTGTGAATGGCCCCTACTCACTAATCACTACAGCTGTTGCAGCTGATCTTGGCACACAGGATACTATCAAGGGAAATTCCCGTGCCTTGGCTACTGTTACTGCAATTATAGATGGTACTGGTTCTGTTGGAGCTGCTCTTGGCCCATTATTGGCTGGATATATTTCCACAAGAGGGTGGAACAATGTCTTTTTTATGCTTATTGTTTCTATTTTCTGTGCAAGTTTGTTCTTGATTCGTGTTGCGAAATCTGAGATTATCAGTAAGATGAACGAGGGAAAATGGCCTTTGCATGGCACAACTACACATTGAAAGACACTGTTTTCTCGAGGCATCACGGTTTTGTATCTCATTAGAGAAGAAAGAAGACATTTAGATGCAAAGATTTATCATATACTTCGAATGTATATTTTGTATCTGATTCTTTAGCATTTTAGCAGTCACAGATAGTTTTCAGTTTTCTTGTATCAGTACAAAATACTAATTCATTTAAAGCAGAATTCATTTTGTTCTTTATTAGGTATGATCTTATGCTTTTATTTAACTGTTGGTTTGTTTTACATCCACTCACCAAGTGTTCGTGTTTTAACTTGTTTTACAAAGAGAGTTTCTACTTCTGCTTCTAATTTTCTTGAGAATTGAGGACGAGAGTTTGATCCTGTGTAACTGGCAATGAAGCTATTGACTCCTAATTAACTGTTTAAGCATTTGAGTTAGGCCTTAACCTGAGTTTGCAAAATATTTAAATGACTCGATTTTAATTGATTCTAGTTTGAACTTGAGAAGCGAGTCAAGCTAAATTAAGTACTCAACTAAGTATTCAAACTCATTCAAATTTATTCAAGTATTAATTTAATTCCAAGGCATATTTTACCTAAATTTTTAAAGCTAATCTTGTTGAACCAGTTCGAGCATTAAAAACTAAAACTGGATAAAGTTCGATAGAGTTTCAAGTCTAGAGTTATTATAATGAGACACCCGCATGATCCCCTGTTGATTAATTCCCCATTGGTTTAACGTAAAAGAGGAAGCAAGACGTTTGCAGATTCCTTTGTCAAAATATCCCTATGTACATCCAAAATAAAGAAAACATGTGGAGAAAAGGAAAGAAACTATACAATTTCATCATAAAATTATGAACCAATTGTTTGACCTTTCAACTTGTGTGCACCTGTACTTCAATAATACAATGATAACATTCAGGAAAAAGACGCTTCCTATTTCCGGATTGATTTATTTACAGACGAAAAAAAAAAAACTCTAGAGTAAGAGCCAGTGTAGCTATTTGCCATTATTGACTAGTTCTACTCTGCAGAAGGAAAAAAAAGAAAGTGCAGACAATCAGTGTTTACGCATTATTATCCTTGTAACAGACATTTGAGACTCTGTAGTCCCTCAGCGGAAATGCTCCGCCTGACTCTTGCTCTCTCTACCATCACTTGAGGAGGTGGCTCCAAATGAAAGCTTATTATGACAACTGTCAAGTTGTCAGTTGCTCCACGTTTTATTGCTTCTTCTACCATTTCTTTGCAGCACAATTTCACATCATTGTGCTCTCGAAGTCTTCTCCGGGCAAAAGATACTGAATTTTGGCTGGAAAAGACATCCCATATTCCATCACTTCCAATGATCAAAAACTCATCTTCCTTGGTTAAGGTAGCCAATTTCAGTTCTGGTTCAGCACTCAAAGGGCCTCTTTTGCCCTTCACCTTCATCCCTTCGAGGTGCCAATCACCTAATGCACGGGTAACACCTAGTTGACCATTCAAATAACCATCTTCAACATATCCTCCCAGGGATTCAACCCGTGTCCTTTCCTTAATGCAGCAAGGCCTATGGTCCTTTGACATTTCTATAGCTGCTCCACGTCGTGACAAAACTGCCCGGCAATCACCAGCATTTGCCACAAGCAATGATCTGTTCAAGGTAGTGGCATGTTTTCAGACAAATATGAAAGTAATTTGCTGGTATGACTATTGGTTCACTTTTCAAAACTCGCCAAGCTATACAAATCACCGACAAATAGCATACTATCATCTTTTTTCTCCCCTGGTTTATTTTTTCCATTTCTGTGCCAACAGCTCAAAATGTTACAAAACCACACCTCAATTCAGCCATTATTTAGGTCTAACTTCTCAACCACAGCTCATCCACGACTGTCACTTAGGTTGGGGCAGGCCAGAAAGTCCCATTTGAAAAAATGAAAAAAGGATTGTTTGGCTTGGGACTCAAAATCCTATATGTACCAAAGAAAAGTAGATTGCTAACCATCAGTAAAGGAAGGAAGGTTGCTTACCTCCCAAAGATCATTGCAGTAAGTGCAGTTGTGCCAGAAGATTGGGCAGACTCAAGGGAGCATGTCTCTGCAAAAGCAGCATCAGTCTCAATGAATGACCTTGTGATCACTTTCTCAAGTTCTAAAGGGAACTCCGCATCCTCAACAATGACTCTTGGTAAATGGTCTCGGACAAACTGTGCTGCACTCTTCCCTCCATGCCCATCAAATACCTGTTGATTCAAAGCAAATGCTATTTCAAGTTGTGAAAGTAATAAAGAAAAAATCATACTATTATTGCCACTATGTGCTTACTTTGTTTTCTTGATACTTTATGCAAAGCAATTACAATGAGTTCATTTCTGGTTCAATACTTAGCAATTTGATCCAAACTGAGTAAAGACGAAGGATATCATTTCTCTTTCTTATTTTCTGATGTTTTTTAATTTTTTGGGGGGTGTGGGATGTTCAGGGAAGGGTTAGTGGGAAATGGGAGTCTAAACTCTAATTTCCTTGTTGTAAGAGGTAGGTATCTGACCACTGGTATTAGCCTAGTGGCAATTACTTTCCTCAGATCACTTAATAATAGAAATACTAACTTAAGGGCTCGAGGTGTTTATTATCGTAATTCATTAGAAATCCAATTTCAATAATCACATACACCAAGTGAAGCTATGGTCAAGATGCTGATGGCTCTAAAATAGCACTGTTCAAACAAATCATCTCAGATAATCCATCTAATTTCAAAATTTTGGCAAGTAATTAATGGAATAGAGAGATGAGGAGTGCCTTTCTTTTCAAGCTGATGTTATAAATTAGTAACGAAAAAATGGATGCTACCATGGACTCAGATTGTAAAAAGGCAACATGCCCCAATTTATCCATCTTCTCTACAAAGCAATACTTCTGTTGACAGACCATTCTTGGACTAGTTTTTTCTGTGTGCATTTCATATGTTGTGCATAAAGAGGGAAGAGTAGGCAATAGGGTGCAAAAAACCCATATTCCTAAAAGATTACCACCCTAGAACTAGTTGACTGAGAAACTACAAATCTTGTGAGTAATTAAAAGTAACTCATAAGTGAAAACAAAATTATTGCGAAGTATTAGAAGTAAGGCCATAGAACTTACACCATAGAAAGAAATAGATTCGTCCTTGAGTAAATTATAACCAAATTTCTCAGCCAGGTTGGTGATGCAAATGTGCGTATCCTCCATATAAGGCCGACCACCAATGTCAGACCACTCTCCTGACCGAAGGATAGGGACAAAATTTATCAACAAATTCTGTTTCCACTCCACATCCACTCTATCCTCACAGATGCTTTCTAGCTGAATGGCCACAAATATATGAAATTAATTGAGGTAATAACAGGACATCAAAGGACATAAAAATATACGCTAAAGGCTAAATCTTGCCTATATACAGTAATCACAAATGTAAATGTTGATTTTAATAACAGGCATAAGTTTCCCACATAAAGGGTACAGAATCAATGCAAAAAGTGTAGACGGTCAAGTTAATTGGGAGGCATACAGTCTTCTAAAGTTGTGCAGGAGACAATTTCTAGATAAAGATTATACACAGCATGATAACAAATCCCAGAGCTGAGATAATCAAAGAGCAGCAGTTGTCTGATTATAATACTCAAGGCCTTTACATCCAAGAAAACTAAGGTAGAAAGTATTTGAAGGAGAGCAGATTCAGGCAAAAATACCACGTGAAACCTTTAGTAATTCTCACAAGATTTGCAGGGTGTTAGATCCATCTAGGAGAAATACAGTAATATGATACTTATTGCAGAGATGATGCCACAGAAGTGTATTTCATAAAGCAGCCAATTTCAACCCAAATGTAATATCCTTGTTTATTTGGTTTTGAAATTACCTCAGTGAAATACATTAATCCATGCCAACTCAACTCAACTCAACTTTAATCTCAAAACTAATTGGGGTTGGCTATATGGATTCTTTGTTTCCACTCTAGACAATTTTGGGTTAGTGTAATACGTCTAGAACACATTGTAACACTCTCCTCCAAATTAGTTTAGGTGTCCTCCCCCTCCCCCTTTTATCACAATATGCTCGATCTTTCTAACCTATCCCAATTTCCCCTCTCAGCCAAGCTACAAATTGAAATCTCAGGTTGTATGACATAATTTATGGCTCTATTTGAAAATCATTGGTCAAAAAAGGATCATTTAAACAACTGAACTATTAAATATCTTATGAAAGAATCTACACTACCATTGCCAGAAAATAGAATTCCATTTCTTTTATATGAACACCATGATTCTTTTTTTCTTCTAGTGCTCTAAAAGGACAGTAATGCTAACTATTCTAACTTGATTTTAAAAAATATACTATTCCCGAATGCTCAATGAAATTATGTCAACAAGTATAAAGGAAATAAATTTGAGTTAATTGGCTGCAGGTTAATCATCATATACATGTAGGGACAGTTATTAAGAATCAACCCTTGATTCTGGTGAAATAGGAAATTTCAAAAGATGTGATAAAGACAAAAAGAAGATAACCGTAGGAAATCTTATCAAGTTTACCGAGATAATCAATCCTGTTGTTGATTATACCAAAAGTTCCCCACAAGAATAATCAATCCTGTTGTTGATTATACCAAAAGTTCCCCACAAGAATTATTTGACCATACGAAGCAGGGCAAAACAAATTCTCTCCATATCTGAATTTTCCAACCAGCAACAGAACTCAACTATGAAAGATTCAATAGGAGAGGAGAGAAGAAAAAAAAAATTTTTTTTAGTCTTATAGAAGGCTAAAATAAACAAAGTATGCTTGTAAGAGGTCATCTGAATGGATAAACACAGAAGAATATAGAAGTAGAATAATTCTCCCTCTCTCTCTCTACCTCTCTCTCTCTCCCTCTCTCTCTCTACCTCTCTCTGATCTAAAAGAACTATTTTCCATTATAACTGTGAAAAGCAATTTCTATTGAGGGTGATTAAAACTGTTTGCAGTTAATTACTATAGAAAGCAATTCCTAAAAACAGAAAAGAGAGAGAAATTACTAATTGATGAACAAAGAAAACTCAAACAGATTGAATAAAAAAAAAGTCAAGGTTCTCCAAGACAAAGCAAAAAATTGCATTCATACATGCCCATAGACTCTCCATATGTATTAACCAGATAGAAATTCGAAATTGCACAAGAAACTAAAGTCAAAACCTTCCATAACAACATCAGAAGAAGTAAAAGAAGAAGAAAAATCGGAAATAATCAATGGCTAAAAAAACAAGCATCCATAAATTCTAACCAGACTGGTCATCAAAACAAAGACATTACTAAAAATTTAGCAAAAACAAAAAATTGGGACAGAATGGAAATAGAGTAAGAAGTGAATTCTTACAGGAAATGAATCGGCCCCAGTAAACTCATCACTAGAACTGATCAAAGGAGAGTCTTTCTCCCAATTCTCCATCTGGGTATGCAAGATCTCACAATGTAAAGGCCTAGACTGTTTCTTGCTGATATTAGTATTGTCAAGACTCTCCGTTTCTTGACTAACCTGCTCTGCATCCTGGACACACATGATTACTTTTATGTTGTAGATTAAAAAGGGTTCTAATTAATCTCTTTTTAGCAAGTCCTTATTATTTATGGGAATCCAAAGTTGCAGAAGAAGAAAGAAAGAAAGAGAGAGAGAGAAAGAATTAAAGAAAAATAGTGTTTTGGAGAGAAGATTCTGGGAATATAATGGGAAAGATTAGATAGGCAGTCTCTATGTTTATTGTTAAAAGCATAAAGAAAGAGAGAGAGACGTTTAATTCCAGATTTTTCTTAAGAAAGCGTGGCTGAAAATCAGCTGGTCGTGTTTTATTAATGTTCTGTTATTCCTGTGATCTTTTTTATTTTTATTTTTATTTTTTATTTTTGTTCTTTCCTAATGTTGCTGGAAATGTCTCCTGTTTTGTACTTGTATTTTTTTTGTCCTTTTTATTTTTTTTTAAGCCATTGCTATTTCTTGTTTCTCATAATCTCATTTCCTAAAATGTTTTTTACAGAATTATTATTAAAAGAATATACTTCTACTAATTATATTTTAATTATTTCTCTCAAAACAAATCATAGTTTAATTAACTAAAAAAATTATTTCTTTATTCAAAAAATTAAAAAAATATTGTATAAGAAATTTTTTTTTTTTTTCTATACATATTAGAATTTTTTTTATTTTTTTTTTAGAATTAGGGAAACCATAAGTCACTTGTCCAAATAATATATATACTTATTATTAGATTATAATTTTAGTATATGAAATTATTAAAAATAATAAAACTGATAGAAATTTGAATTCTTAATTTTATATATTATAAAATAAATATTGAATTATTGAATTACTAATCCGATGATATATGTTATATTATTAATTTTAAAATAATAAAATAATTTATTTTTTTATATTTCAATTGACACTAAACTGATGAGAGGATATCTAACCAAAAAAATCAACTAAAAAAAATCATTATTCTTACAAATTGATAGAATGAAAAAGAAATTATATCATTTTGTTACTTTTTATTGTATAAATAAATTAATAATTTATGTTGTATTATATGGGAATTTCTCTTCCTTTTCTTTCCTCACATAGTTTTATCATTTGCCCAACTAATTATTGGTCAATTCAGTGTTAGATCAAAGAAACTTCACCTAATATTATTTAGGTAATTTGGAAAACCTGTGTGAAATGATTTGTACGTATAATATATGGTTAATGTATTTATGAAGTATCATTATTATTTGTTGAATATATATATGTGGAGTGTGTGTGGTCGAAAGGTTCCCATTTTATAAATTGTTCAACAAAATCTAAAAAGAAGAGGCAAATCTTCTAACTTATCCTTGCTTGTTTCTTCCAAATAATTTATATATATAACTATATTAATTTTTTTTTTCAAATTTTTTAATTTCAATGTTGATACTCTTATTTTAAGAAAAATAAATAAATTTAGTATAATATATAAAAGTTGATTTTATAAAATATTATTTTTTTTTTCTTGAGTATTAGGAGAGAGGAGTTGATTATGAATCTATTGTTTAGAAAAATGTATTTATTTTTAAATTATGTCTCGATATATTTATAAAATATTATTTAATAATTGAAAAAAAATATTTTAAATGAAATTGCAGTTCAATAATAATATTTTTTCCATAAAATTCAAAATAAATTTGATATTTTGAATTTAAATTTAAATAAGAATTGCATACTCTCATAACAATATGTAATATGGAGTTTTAATTTTTTTGAGATGATAGTAAAAAAATTGATAAATTAGTCACTGTTTATATACCTCATCTTTAAAAAAAAATTGAATTTTTTTAAACATATTTATTATGATGGACAATTATCACTCTAATTACCCTAATCAGTTCAACAAATTGATAGTTAAATATACAAAATTTACAAAAATGAACCTTTCTAAAATCTGGTTTAACTAATCATAGTCATATTCTTAATAGAGTATGAAAAGACCATCAATTTTTAAAGTAATGTCAATATTGTTAATGATTATAACAAAGTTAATAACAAGAATTAATTGATTTTATTATCTTATAAATAAATAAAAAAATATCTTATAGCATCAAGAGATAGGTTTAATTAATAAAGTAATAATTGCTCAAAAAGATTTGAAAGTGAAATTTTAGGGCAATTGATTGGGTAGTGTGAACTTGAGAAATTTTTTATCAATTGGGAAGGTGATGTAAGATTGTCACTTTAGGCTTCTTTTTTGCTTTCCACAAAAGTTAGTGAGTCACCAATTAATTAATTTATCTCTCTTTTCTGTGAAATATCTTTGCTTCATATTTACTGGTCCAGCATTTCTCTAACACATTGTTTGGGGAAAAAAAAGGAGGGACGGAGATTGAAAAGAAAATAAAATTATCTTTTCCTTCATTAGCATTTTTCTTCATTTTCTCTCCAAATTATAGAGAGAGAGAGAGGGGGGGGGGGGGGGGGGGGGGAAATAGAACTTATTTTCATTTCCTTTTTTTTTAGATGCAACTTCAACAAAAAAAATAAAAATACCAAATTATTTTTAATTTAAAAATTTAATTTATACCATTTTTTTTATGTTTAAAAAAAAAATCCAAAATTTATTTAAAAAAATT
>CANXYC010353998.1:0-19965 GCA_948193065.1 Aleurites moluccanus
TCTTCCTCCTCCTTCTCTTCATTGTATTTCATTTGGTCTCTTTATAATACACTCTTGAAGTCTTTGTTTTTTAGTATATAAAAAATTTTCCATTGAAATTTGTTATTAGCATTGCATAGAGACAGAGAGATAAGAGTGAGCTTGCCAAAAAATAAGAGCACTTTATTCTCTCTCATTGTTCTTTTATTTTTTCTTATTCATAGTGTTAATGGCGAGAATCTTTACAGGTTCTTCACGTGAAAAGTAATGTACGATGACATATATTCTCTTGACATTAAGCAACAGATACTCTGTTTTTTCTTTGTAATATATTTATACTCTGCTTTTTCTTTGTAATATTATTTTCTTCCTTGTAGCACTTTTTTTTTATTTTTGAAATAAAAATTTTATCTTGTTTTTCAAATAATTATTAGGATTTTCTCAATTCAGAAAGCGATAGGTTTTTTTTTTCTTTTACTGGTGGACTGACTTTGCAGGGGTCTTGATTAATAGGTAGTTTCTAGGGCCACAAATAAATGTTGTTACTAATGATAATTTCATTATCAACATTTTCAATTATCTAAAAGAACCATTTAATTTTCATGTTTTGTTTTGTGGGATATGAAATGTAAGAAAACAAAAGTAAAGAAAGTAAGGATTTTGAGCCTGGATGTTTCATGTTTAAGTATCATCCTTAATTTGCTTGTTTGTCTCTCAAATTTTAAGTGTTAAGCCGTATGTTGAGCTTCTAATGTTCTTTTTTTTTTTTCTTTTAAACTTTCTCTGCAAAAGAATAAAGTACTAACTTCATAGTAATTGTTCACCAAATGGAAACCTACAATTGCAAGGAATGGTAATAGCATGAATGAGATAGTGATAGGTTACATTTTTATAATTTCAATGTTAAATGTTGAATCAATAGTTATGTTTTTAAATCAAAATTTAGATAATGAATGATTAAAATTTGAAAATAAATCTTAAATTTTATATTTAATAATGATTAACATCGTCGAAAACATAATTTAATCCTTAATTTAAAAGAAAAAATTATGTGACACTCTAAATTTTCAAAATATCCTATTGAATTCTTAAACTTTGTAATTTTGTACACATTAAAGACATAAAAGCACAGTCAACAGTACAAATAGCAAAATGTGCATTGAAGCAATTAGCTATGAATTAAAAAATTGGGAGAATTTTTTTTTTTTTCATTTTCATAGAAACAACAATTCAAAGAAAAAAAAATACACTGCGAGAGCCCAAATATTGTATATGAAAATTATCTTATATTGGGCTTTAAGGTGACATTTGCACTAGGAAACTACACCTATTACGGTAATTTATGTTTCTTTTTCATATTTATGAAATCTTTTTTTTTTTAAATTATATTCTTTTAATATTTTAAATATATAGTCTTATTTTTTTTTTTTAATATGTAAAATTTCTTTAGTTCTTTCACTTTTTTTTATTTTTTTTTTATTTGTGTTCAAAAATTTTAGTTTTCTCTCGATTTCTCTATCTTATCTCTCACTTCAATCAAATCTGAAATAACACTCATAGGAAAATGTTAGTAAACAATTAGTAATATTTGACTCAAGAAAATCGGGTGTTGTGAATTAGCCCCTCAAACTTATTATTTTTTTCTAAATTTTTTCATCTTTATTCTTTTATTTTTTGATATTTATCTGATTTAGTTTTTTTTTATATATATTTTTTTTATTTATGTAATTTTTGATAATGAAATCTCAAGAATATTAGGACAAGAATTTATAATTTGTAATATTTAGATTTTTTTGTTTCTTTCTTGTTTGTTCAATTTGATTTTAATTCCCTTCTCCTCCTCCTGCATGTGGTATTTTTTTTTCTTGCCTATTACTGTTATAATTGTCTCTTGCATGGGTTCATTATGTTTAGTTGATTTTGGTGTATTTATATTATATATTTGATTGATTTTGGTATTTTTTTTTTCTTTCTGATATATGTTTATTTGATTTTGATATTTTTTTCTTTATTTCTTTATTGTTTATATTTGATTGATTTTGATATATTTCTTTTTTTTTATGATATATGTTTGGTTAATTTTGATATATTTTATTTTTTTTAATTTCTTTATGATATACTTTTGGTTGATTTTAATATATTTCTTTTTATTTATGATATATATTTAATTGATTTTGATATTTTTTTTAATAGTATATTTTAGTATTTTAGTTTGGTTATTTTAATTGTTCATGAAAAATGAAACAGTACCATATAAATGTAATTATTTAAACAAAACACTGCAATTTTGTAAGAAATTTATTGGAACCATAATTTGGAAATTTTTTTAATCACTTTTACGATATTTTTATAAAAATCCTGATTTGTATTGTTGGTTGGACTCATGTTTTGTTTCTATGACTCTTTCGTGTAGCGAGTTTGGGCCTGAATAGAGACTGTAGTATAATGGCCACATAATATATATATATATATATATATATATATAGGGGAGGAAGTTAAACCGGCTGAATTGATTAGATAGAATTAAATCAATTAAATTAAATTGAAATTGATGATTTTATAATTTATTTAATTTAATTTAATTTAAAAAATATAATAAACTAAAAATTCGATTTGATTTATGATTTGAGTATTTTTTCGATTTCAAATTAAATTAAACTGAAGTTATATATATATATAATCACATATTTTTAATTTAATATTAATTTAAAATTTTAAAAAATAACCTTTCATGAAAATTAATTAAATATAAATAAAAAAGAGTATAATTTTTTTTTAAAAATTCAAATTTTAAGTATATTAATTAATAAAATAGATAAATTTTAGATTATATAATATTAAACTATTTTTAAAATTTTTTATTATCGATACTTTATTGATATTTTTTCTTAAATTTATAATAAAATAATGACGATTATTAAAAAAATATTTGATTTGAAACTGATAACTAAAAATATTCAAACCGAAATCGAACTGACCATTTCACTATAATGATAATTTGATTTGATTTGAAAATATTTTAAATTAAAAATATTAATTTAATTTGATAATAATTTTTCAAACCAATCAAATCGAAGTGATGCTAATATATATAAACTCAAATTAACTGATATTTTTAAATTTTTTAATAAGATTTAAAATTAATTTTGTGATATAATTAAGATTTAATTTTTATATATATTTTAATATTATAAACAATTTATGGTACAAGAAATCATGTATACATTTTACATTATTAAAATGAAGGGAGATGAAATTTTTTATAGCATATTTTTTTATTATTTATTAGAAAATTATTTTTCATTATTTAAAATATACAATATAATTTATTAATTTTTTGGATACAATTAGGTGGATTAGGTTAAAAGAATTAGTATCTTGCAGGTTAACCATATATAGTAGGTATTTGAATTCTTAATTTAGAACCTAAAATCCATTAATTGAAGTGGAGAATTGAATTTTTAACTTAAAATTACTTACTTAAATATTTAATAATAAAAATAAATAATGAATTTTATATTCAATTAAGTTTTTTATAAATATCAAAACTCAATTTATTTTAAAAAATAATTTTAATAAAAATATTTTTTAATTTAATAATTTTTTATTTTTCATAATCATTTATTCCTTATGTGTTCTCAAACATGTATATAGTATCCTACATTAAGTTAAAAGATTTTTTTTTTTTTTTTTTTTAAGTCTAATAGATTTAGAATCACCGAAAATAGAGACATGTGCTGACTGAAATGGCCACTCAAAGTTCCTTTGTGGCAATGCTATCGGAGAGCGTGTGGACCGCCTTGTGGTTGTCATTGGCGGTGAATTTTTGGCGACGAGCTCGCCGGGCAATGACCTTTGCGACTGTGTAGACGATGACGAAAATTGTTGTTGAACGACAATGATTTTGGCAACGACAATCTTCTCTCTCTTTCTGATTCAGACAATCGATCACTGTTTACCATTGTGACATGTCACCTTGTTTATATAAAAATGTAATATATAATATAAATGAATCAAATGAAGTGGGATACCAAAACATGATAGTGGCTTGGTGGTTAATGCAATCCTCTAACGTAGAAGAAATATTTAATTTGGGGTCTAAATTTTTAATAAAAATTCAATTTAAATCATATATTTTAACTGAATCTAATTACTCCCTCATTTTTTATTTTTGTACTAATTAAGGACCTGCCTATTAATTTTGAAGTTAACTCCATTAATGTGAATCCTATTTCATATTTTTAAATAACTAAAAAATTAAAATTTTTAAAAAATTGTATTTATAAAATATTAAAAATATTCAAAATTAAAAATATTAAAATTAAAAAAAAAACTTTTAAAAAATAAAAGATGAACACAATATCAAACCCATATATTATTTTCAAATTGAAAATTAAAAATTACCCACAGCAAGAAACCTTCATGCTTTGTTTGGTGTATTAATTCTGTAGCAAAAATGAAAGGAAATTAAATAATGAAAATGAAGAGAAAATAATTTTAATTTTTTTTTTATGATGTTTGGTTATTTTATTTTGACAATGGAGAAAATTCAAATTCAACATTGTTGATTCAACAATAGCATTATTTTTGAGCAGCTACACCAAAATTCCATTGTAAAAAATGTGAATCTCTATTTCCTTCCCTGTAAAGTTTCAATATCTAATTTTTAGAATTTAGCACATCCATTTAGGCTTGTATTACTCCTAAAACTGAAAGTCATTTGAACCCTCCATTACGGGACAATTCAATAACATTTTTCTTTACAAGACATGCATGGACAAAAAAAACAGAATTTTGGTAATTAGAGGGACAAGCTATATAGGGCAACGCCTATAACAAGGCCTTTTAGTTTCGGAGATCAAAGACAAAACTTATCATATTATTTTCATCTCACTTCAGTTCCTCTCCTCCTCAAATTTTGCTTGATGTCATTTCTCATTCTCCTGCTTTACCGCATCGATTTATAAATTGAAAAGGAATTTCGAGCAATATCAAATGAAATTTGTGACGGTCACGAGATAAACTAACTTAGTTAGTCATTTCCTTCAATTTCTCTCCAATTTCTAAAGTCTTAATGGAAAAATCTCATTTCCTCTAATTTTCTTTTTTTTTTTCTCTTATTAGGTAACTAAATAAAAAAAAAAATTCTTCAATTTTTTTAGTTTCTTCAATTTTTTTTTATCTCAATTTCCCTCAAAACAAACATAGCATCACCAACTCCATTTGGATATGTTGTCTTCGCTCGCACAACCAGCAATGGCCGATGCTCCGTGTGTATGAACATCTTCAAGGGTCTATATTTAATTTCTCTATAGTATCACCGGCGAGCAGGTTGTCTACTAGTGTATGAACATCTTGAAGGGTCTATATTTAAATTTTCTATAGCGTTACCGACGAACAGATTGTCTACTAGGATATGAACATCTTCAAGGGTCTATATTTGGACTCTCCCATCATGGCTCCATCATTTCTGATCGGTAAGTTTTTCATAAAAAAACCTCCTACTTACTTCCCTACTTTATATTTCATTCTTTTTTCTCACACTTTTCTCTTTATTTTTTTTTAATTTGTTCATTTTTCAACTAATTTTTATTATATTTTATAAGTTAAATATTAATTAAAAAATAATGTACAATTATTTTACTTATTCAAATAATATTTGTTATATTAAAGTTATTTTAAGAAATAATAATAAAAATAGCTGAATTAATTTTAAATATAAAAATATAAAATTTAAATTGAATTTCATATTCCAAATTATATTATTTCAAATATAATTTTTTTTTATAAATGGATTTTAATTGAAATTATTTATTTATAAATGAATTATATATTTCTAATTCAATTTTTTAAAATATATTTAAATATGGGCTTATTTGTGAAAAGAATAAATCCAACCTAATTCAATTATGTTTATATATGAATTACAAGCCTAAAAAATAGTTTAATTTTCATTATTTTTTATGAGACTAGCAGTCAATTTGATATCCCATCATGTTGCTGTTTTGTCAATGGGTTAATAATTAGAATTATTAGTGAATATTGGAATAATTTTCGTGAGTCTTACACAGTAAATCTAACAAATCAAGTTAGTAACTCTGTAAAATCTCATTGGAAATATACAAAGGTCTAATCAAATAAAAGGCTAATAGAAAAAAAAATTGTAAAACATTTTCACAAATAAAATAATAAATATACCATTAATCTCATCATATTATAAAGCCATTTTTATTATACTAATTATATCAGCAGAATTCAAAATTCGGTATTCTCTTTTAAAATAATATTAAATCTTATTAATTTTATCGTAATTTTTAAAATTAGTAATAATTTTGATCATAGAAAGCCTAATGATCTAAAAATTTAAATTTTATGTCATTTTTAAATTTTATTTAAAATATTTAAATTTTATTAATTTTTATTAATAATTTAAATTTAATATAAATTTAGCTTAATTTATAATTTTTAAAATTAAAAATAATATAAACTTAATGTAAAGTTTAATTAGGAATGGAAGTCAAACTGATCAAATCGAATTAAGTTAATCAAATTAAATTGAAACTTATGGTTTAAAAACTGTTTAGTATAGTTTCGATTTGAAAATAGTTCAACTCGAAAGTTTGGTTTGATTTGCAATTTAAATTTTTTTTTATTCTAAATCGAATTGAATCGATATATCTTTTTATTATTATTATTGCAATTAAATATGTTTGGTTTTCTTTTATATACACCCACAAATTTTTTAATCTAACGTTAATTTAAAATTTTAAGAAAATAATTATTCATAAAAATTAACTAAAAATAAATAAAAATAAGAGTCTATTCTTGAGAAAAAAAAAATAAATTTTGAATATATTAATTAATAAAATAAATAAATTTTATGTTATGCATGTCATTATTTTCAAAATTTTTTTTATCACATATATTTTAGATAATTTGATTATAATGATGATTTGATTTGATTTGAAAATTTTTAAACCAAAAAAATTAATTTGATTTGATTAAATTTTTAAACCAAACCGATGTCACTCATATATTTAATCTTCAAATCAATTTCTATTTTTATAAAATACATACGAAATTAATTTCCAATTTTATAAGATATTTAAATTTAAATTATTTTAAAAGTCATTAGAATTAAAAACGTTTCAAATGATTTTATTCAGTTGAGTTTGACTTTTAATTTTACCTTTTTCTGTTTATAAATAAATATAATTAATTTATTATATTTTTCAAAAAATAATATATTTTTTTTTGTTTATGAGATCATAAATTAAATTGAACTTGTATTAAATTTAAATCATTGATAAAATTTAAAATTTTGGACAAAATTAAAAATAACATAAAATTTTGAATTTTTTAAATCATTAGATCTTCTAATTTTGAAAGTTGGCCATAATTACAATTAATTTTAAAAATTAAAATAAAATTAATAAAATTTAAAATTTAAACAAAATTAAAAAATAACACAATTTTAAATTTTTTAAATCATTCTAATATTATTTTTTTATTTAAATATTATTTAAAAAAAATAATTTAACTTTTTTATTTAAATAGGTAAGATCTATTTAAAAAATTCTAAATTAAAACTTTTGTAAATAATAATTATTTTAACTACCTAAAAGCTAATCAGAAAAAAAAAACTAAAACTTTACACTTGGAGATCAAATAATTAAATAAAACTTATGAATATAAATATTAATCATATATTAATAATTTCATTAAACATTAAATGTGGCTATTACAATATAAATATATAATAAAAGGAAATCCTAATTTAATAATTAAATTAGGATTTTAGATATACAAAAAAAAAAAAAAAATCTCATTGATCTAAACATGAACAAGTTATCCACGAACAAACAAAGAATAAAAAAATTTAAATTTTTTAATGGATATAAAAAAAAACTCATTTGATCTAAATATTAACAAATTATCTATAATCAAATCAAAGAGAAAACAAAAAATATCAAAGAGGTATTAATTTCTAAATTTGCAGCATCCTTTTTTTGAAAAATATATCAAGAGTTTTTTTATTTCCCATATGTCAAGAGTTCAACTCAAATATAACTACTTGCATAGAACACCGAATTTCAATCACCAAAGATCCTGAAAATTTCCCAACAATAGGGTGTAAAAATAATGCACATTACAAATTAATTAAAAATAACAATGGACAAAGTGCAATTTTAGAGGGAAAGCACTCTGAGACGAACACAAAAAAGTATAATTTCACACTTAAACCTGTTGTGCCTTTTCATGTATTTATTACTTCTTTTTTAATTTCTTATTTTTGAGCTAAGTCTCAGCATCTTCTCTCTATAATAACACAGTGCATCATAACATCTATTGAATTTTGAGAGAAAAAAAAGTTAAGAGAGGGATATGAACTTACTTAAAAAATGGACAATCTCATTCTTAAACTACTTCTAGCGCTGCAATATTCAACATAATGGTTTATCTCTTCTTGTTTTCTTGTTCTATCAAAGCATTTATATGCACATTTAAAATATGCTTTCTGCAAGAAATCACGTTTCAAACAATAAAAACAACACACATTTTGTATGAAAATGAAGGAAAAACACAAAATCTAGGCCAAAAAAAAAATTACTTGGTTCTAGAGAACCTTGTGACAAATTATAAGAAAACACTACAATTATATATTTTGTGGGTTTGAAGAAAACTAAAAGGCAAATCTAAGCCCATACCACCCATAAGAAATTGAAGGATACCCATGTAAGAAAAAGACCAATGAACCTAAAACCTACAAGAATTTTATAAAATGCAAATCTGAAGAGTGAAATTGATGTGGTCTTGGACAGGTGAGAGATGGAGGTGAAATGGCAAGTGAGTGATGATGAGGATGGGGAGAGGAATTTGGGGTTTTTGATTGAATTTATTTATTATTATTATTATTTTTAATTTAGTTAAAAAGGCTATGGGCTTAAAATATTGTGTAATTAGTAATAGTAGGATGAAAACTAAATGGGCTTTATGTGATTTGGAGTGCCAAGTTTTATGGTTGGTAGTTGCTAGAAATATATATACAATGTTTTTCTTGTCTAGGGGCAGTGGCCCCCACATACTTACTAATGATTCCGCCTCATTATTAATTAAATTGATTTGATGCTGCTGATGGAAATCAAAAGATTAATAATTGTTTTAAAAAGTTTTGTTAAACACCCAACGAACCCTAACATTATTCAATTTTTTCTTCTTTTTGAGAAGATGAAGTTGGGAAATTGATTCAATTTGTGTCGAAATTCTTACTAGAAAACCCATCAATTTTACTGGTGGTGGTGTTTTTGAATTTGTTATTTTTTTTTTCTTTTTAATAATTCCTTCTTCATGTCTTGGGTTTTAATTTCTGATTTTATTCTTCTCCTCTCTTTACCTCGTCTTCTTCTCTCTATGTATTTTTTTTTATTCTTTTATTTCAATTTTTTTTAAAATATAAAAAATATTTTCTTATTTTTAAAATTATGAAAATTAACTTTTTAATACTTTTAATTTGTTAGAAAACATGTTTAGTGGCTACTGATCACGTTGTTCAGTTGTTTGAAATTGTTATCCCTTTATTTTAGGTATTTATTATTTTCTGTTTTTGACCACTTTTGATATGGCGTGAATTTTAGTTTTCTCCATTGTCATTAGTAGTTTGTTATTTTTCAGCTATAAATTGTAATTTTTTTAATTTTAATAATGTATTCAGTTTTCTATATTCTCAAATAAGTTTTGCTCTTATATTACTTATAACTGCAATATTCAAATACTTCAAGTCTGTTGTTAAAGGGATCTGTGTGTGAGTTTGACGCATCATGGAAATCGAAGCAAGTTTCTCTTCAATTGCTCCGCAGGTGTTCGACGGAGAAAACTACCAAATTTGGACAGTACGTATGGAGGCATATTTAGATGCTTTGGATTTTTGGGAAGCAGTGGAAGAAGACTATGAAATTCTTGCACTTCCAAAAAATTCCACCATGGCTCAAATCAAAACACATAAGGAAAAGAAGACGAGAAAATCAAAAGCAAAGGCTTGTCTATTTGATGTTGTCTCATCCACTGTCTTTACTCGTATTATATCTTTGAAGTCAGCGAAAGAGATATGGGATTATCTCAAGACCGAATATGAGGGGATGAAAGGATTCGAGGGATGCAAGTATTGAACATAGTACGTGACTTTGAGTTGCAGAAGATGAAGAAGACTGAATCCATCAAAGAGTATGCTGGCAGGTTGCTTAACATTGCAAGCCGAGTCAGCTTACTTGGTTCTTCCCTACCAGAATCAAGGATTGTTGAAAAAATCCTTGTAACAATACTTGAAAAATTTGAGGCCACAATTATATCTTTAGAGAATACTAAGGATATGTCAAAAATCAATTTGTCAGAGTTGTTGAATGCCTTACAAGCACAAGAACAAAGAAAGGCTATGAGGCAAAAAGGTGATGTTGAAGGAGTATTAGCCATCAAGCATCAAGAGAATGTAAGAAATAATTGAAAAAGAAGGGCGAAAAGCACCAAGACTCAGATGAAGAATCTACAACCAACAACAACTACAAGAACAAAACTGGAAACAAAAAGGGGTCCTATCCTTCTTGTCAATATTGTGGGAAGAAAGGTCACCCTCCATTCAAATGTTGGAGAAGACTAAATGCAAAGTGCTCCAATTGCAATCGACTTGGACATGAAGCAGTTATTTACAAAAACAAAAATCAACAACCCAATGAAGAAACACAGGTTGTTGATCAAGAGGAGGAGGATCAATTGTTTGTGGCTGCATATTTTTCTGGCATTAAGTCAAGTGACTCTTGGCTTATTGACAGTGGTTTTACTAATCATATGACATATGACAAGGATCTTTTCAGGGAACTTGGAAGCACAAATATTTTGAAGGTTCGAATTGGCAATGGCATGTGCATTCCTGTGAAAGGAAAGAGAACACTAGCAATTTCAATCTGTTCAAGTACGAAATTCATTTCTGATGTATTATATGTCCATGAAATTGATCAAAACTTATTGAGTGTTGGACAACTACTTGAAAAAAGATTTAAACTTGTGTTCGAAGATAAAAGTTGCTTGATTCAAGATGTAGCTGGCCAAGATATTGTCAAAATTAAAATGAAAGGGAAAACTTTTGCTCTAAATCCATTGGAGGAGGAGCAAATTGCTTTTTCAATTAAAGAAAATTTCACAGAACTCGGGCATAAAAGACTCGTGCACTATCATCATCAGGGACTTTTGCATATGAAATCCAAAATGATGGCAAATGGCATTCCGAAACTTGATGATCACATTCCAAGGTACAAAATATGTCAGTTTGGAAAACAAAGCAGGAAACCTTTTCCTAAGGCAATTTGGAGAGCAACAAAGAAGCTTCAACTAATACATACGGATATTGTTGATCCACAAAGAACTCCTTCTCTGAAAGGTAGCCTTTATTATGCAATTTTCATTGATGATTTTACCCGTATGTGTTGGATTTTCTTTCTGAAGCACAAGTCTGAGGTGGCTCAAGCTTTCTGGAACTTTAAAGCCAAAGTTCAGAATGAAAGTGGCTGTAGAATTCAAACTCTTAGATTAGACAATGGCAAGGAGTATACGTTCGAATCATTCAACCGATTTTGTGAGGAGGCAGGTATTCAACATCAACTAACAGCGCTATATACTCCGCAACAAAATGGAGTGAGTGAGCGACAAAACAGAATCATATTGGAGATGACAAGATGTATGCTACATTGAGAAGAACCTCCCAAAGCAATTATTGGCAGAAGCAGTAAATACTGTTATTTTTTTGCAAAACAGGCTTTCCGCAAGAACATTGAAAGACAAAACTCCCTTTGAGGCATGGTATGGTTATAAACCATCTCTGAATTTCCTTAAAATATTTGGATGTTTGTGTTTCACTTATGTTCCACAGAATAAGAGAGATAAGCTAGATAAAAGAGCACTTCTTGGGATTTTCATCGGTTACAACCTTGTTTCTAAAGCTTACAAAGTTTTTCAGCCACAAAATGCAAAAATCATTATAAGCAGGGATGTGCACTTTATGGAAGATGAGGAATGAAACTGGGATGATGCAACAAAGATAGAATTGACCCTAAAAGAGCCAGAACTCTAGCCTTTTCTTCCAAACATAGCAAAACAAAGTGTTGGAGCATGACAAGATGATGTGATAGATGAAGTTCTAGTAAGGGGCACAAGATTAATTTCTGATGTATACTAAACATGCAAAATAGTTGTTTGTAAACCTGCAGATTACAATGAAGCAATGAAAAATCAGAACTGGAAAGTTGCAATAAAGGAGGAGCTATCCATGATAGAGAAAAACAAAACGTGAATTCTTGTTGAAAGGCCTCAAGACAGGAAAGTGATTGGAGTTAAATGGGTGTATAGAACTAAGCTGAATGCTAATAGTTCTATCAATAAACACAAAGCAAGACTCGTGGTGAAAGGTTATGCTCATATATTTGGTGTAGACTACTCAAATACATTTGCACTAGTTGCTCGATTGGATACCATCAGGTTGATACTTGTTGTGGCTGCACAAAAGAATTGGAAAATGTATCAACTCGATGTCAAATCAGCCTTCTTAAATGGTTTCTTGCAAGAAGAAATCTATGTTGATCAACCTGAGGGCTTTGTGAAGGAAAGAGAAGAAGACAAAGTATATCTTCTCAAGAAAGCTCTTTATGGGTTGAAGCAAGCCCCAAGAGCTTGGTGCAACAGAATTGATGACCATTTGTTGAAATTGGGATTTGCTAAAAGCTTATCTGAATCAACATTATACGTAAAACATAATGGAGTTGACATTCATATTATCTCACTGTATATGGATGATTTGCTAATGACAGGAAACAATGCAGGTTATGTGGACAATTTTAAACAAGAGATGATGGAGATTTTTGAGATGACAAATCTTGGTTTCATAACATTCTTCCATGGAATGGAAAATAAATAAGATGAACATGAAGTCTTTATCTGCCAAAAAAAGTATGCGAATGAGATTTTAAAGAAGTTCAAACTTGAAAAATGTAAAGAAATGAGCACTCCTATGAACCAAAAGGAAAAGCTCTATAACGAAGATGAGACTGAGAATATTGACCAAACATATTTCAGAAGCTTAATTGGTTGCTTGATGTATCTCACAGCAACTCGACCTGACATTTTGAATGCTATAAGTATTTTATCTCGATTTATGCATTGTGCAAGCAAATTGCATCTCAAGGTTGCTAAGAGAGTGATTAGATATGTCAAAAGCACTTGTAATTTTGGTATTAAATTCACAAAAAGCAAAAAATTCAAGCTGGTTGGCTTTTCAGATAGTGATTGGGGAGGTTCTATGAATGATATGAAGAGTACTTTAGGTGACTGCTTTACACTTGGTTCTGGTGTTTTTTCTTGGAGCTCCATAAAACAAGAAATTGTTGCTCAACCAACAGCTGAAGCAGAATTCATTGCTGCCACAGCTGCAGTTAATCAATCTTTGTGACTAAGAAAAATATTGACTGATCTTAACTTGGAGCAGAAAGAAAGCACTGAGATTTTCGTTGACAACCAGGTTGCTATTTCTATCTCTCATAATCCTGTGTGTCATGGGAAAACTAAGCATTTTAACATTAAGTTGTACTTCTTAAGAGAGGTGCAAAAAGATGGATCAGTTGCTCTTGTCTACTACAAAACAGAAGAGCAGGTTGCTGATATTTTTACCAAGCTATTGTCAGCTAGCAAGTTTGAATATCTGAGGATAAAATTAGGAGTTTGCAACCCCTAAAGTAAGGAGGAGTGTTAGGAAACGTGTTTAGGGGCTACTGATCACGTTGTTCAGTTGTTTGAAATTGTTATCCCTTTATTTTAAGTGTTTGTTATTTTTTATTTTTGACCATTATTATTATGATGTGAATTTTGATTTTCTCCATTATCATTAATAATATGTTATTTATCAATTATAAATTATAATTTTTCTGATTTTAATAATATATTCAGTTTTCCATATTCTCAAATAAGTTTTGTTCTTATATCACTTATGGCTGCAATATTCAAATACTTCATGTCTTAAATAACAACATAGTTAAAATAGAACTTAGTTAACTGAAAATAAAATTTTCCCAAAAACCAGAAAATGCATACCTCAACAAACAAAACTGAAGCCCTACTTCCAACTTGGTAGGAATTACGCTACAATTACATATAATGGCTCGCCGGCCATCAGGGGGACGTAGAGGAAGGTCTGGCCGTCCACCAAAGGTAAGCAGAGGAAGGTCTCGTCGGTCATCGAACTCAAATCCTCCGGCAGAGAGCAAATCTCGCCATTTCTTTAGGGTAATCCTTCAAGATATCATTGAATCAAAGAAACTGGTAATTAATTCTTTCACTTTTGCTTCTTTGGCCATTCATGATTTCAAGTTTTGTGTTCTTGGCCTCTGTTTTCTTTCTTATTTTTTTTTTCTTGCTTGATTTGTGGGATTAATTTATTGTTCCAGCGAATTCCATTAAGATTATTTGTTAAGAGATTAGGAGTCGAACTTTCTGAAACGGTAAGACTTTCTCTTCCTAATGGAAAATTTTGGAAAGTGAGAATAAAAAAGGATGAAGAAAACATTTGGTTTATGGACGGATGGTCAAAATTTGTGAAGGAAAATTCAATTCGTGATCGTTACCTTTTAACTTTTGAATACAAAGGAAATTCTATTTTCCAAGTTATTATCTTTGATCCATCTACTTTTGAGATTACTGAGTATGGAAACGACGAAGCAAATGATGATGATGATGATGATGAAGATGATGACTCTGTTTCAAGAAAGGGGAAATCAACTCAAATCAGGAAAAATCCGCCGGAGTCCTCTGTTATTGAAGCTAAAAGACTGGCTAATTTCACGCAGAGATCAAATCAGAACAAAAAGCCTACGATTGAAAAGGAGGCGGCGCCTTTAAGCGAAGATGAAAATCATTGCCGGCGGCCAGGCAAATCGAAGAAGAGTGAAATCCCCTGTTCAAGCAAGGACAAGAGTAAGCTATAGCTTAAAAATGAAATTAAAAATGTTAAAAGAAATTATAATTATGTCTAAGAATTTTCAAACCTATTATTTCTAATTTCAAAACTTAATTATAACTATACCCATTTGATCAAAATAGATAATTTTCAACACTAAGTTAAAATAATTTATTTTAAAATGTTGAAGTAAAATTCTAATATTTGAAAAAAAAATTAATATTTTTTTTTACTAAATTAAAATGTTAAGCTAATTAATAATGCAGATGAGAATGAAAAGACAGTAGAAGTTTTTTGTAGTGCGCGATATGAGCACTTATCTGGAAAGGTTTCTGATGGTAGCAAGAAAGCAATTCATGCTGCAAATATGTTCAAGACAATACATCCTGCCTTTAAGGTTATCTTGCGAGCGCATAATTTCAGGCCAAGCACTTTGGTGAGTCTTAATTTTTTTTTTAATTTTTTCTCATAAAACTTGTCGTGTATTTTGCAATTTCACTCGATCAACTGTTAGCATTATGGTAATACATATAAATGATAGTGGAAACTCAATTAAGTTTTGTATGAGTCCGTTTCTGAATGACCAATCTATTTATGCAGTATGTGCCAGATAGCTTTTCTTCAAAGTACATGAACAGAAGTTTAGAAAAAATCAAACTCCAGTCTCCAGATGGAAGGAAATGGAGTGTCGATATCAAAACGTGTAATTATGGTTTCAATTTTGGAAAAGGATGGCATCAATTTCACATGCACATCAAATTGAAGGAAGGAGATGTTCTTGTCTTTGAGCTGATCAATTCCAAGAATTTTCTGTTCAAAGTCACAGAATTTCGATCATGAACCCATCAAATTAAACTAAAGTTGCTACACAATTATCAGCTCATCATAAAAAAATCTGCTTGGTTTTGAGGTTTAGTTGGTTGCTGAACTCTTTCAGTTTTTGCTCAGTTGATGATGATCTATGCTTTTTGTGGTCAATTGATGTTCTATGCTTCAATCTGAGACTTTATTTTCTTGTTTTGGGGTTAATTAGTAATTATATTCAAAATAATTCTTTATAATATTATAATATTGCCACTTAAAAGAATCTTGAAACAAGAAAATTTTTTATTATGATTAAATGTGAGACTGGAATTTTGGAATTTTGCAGGTGGCATAATCATTTAATTTCTGATTTGTAACATTTTTTTTTTCTTTTAGTTTAGGCATAAAGTAATACATATCAATTTTTATATACTCTATTAAATTTACTCCTTAATTTAAACAAATACAAATTATTCACACTAATTTTTTTTTTATTGATCAGAAAATATTTAGAGAATATATTTAGAGAATGTTTGGGTACAAATTGGGTTTTAAAAATAAAATTTTAAAAATGTCGTTTTAAAAAAAATTAATATATCTAATTTAAATTTTTTTTATTTTTAAATTTTAAAATAAATTTTTGAACTATTTAACCAAAAACTTAAAAAATCATATCATTTGATATTTTTTAAATTTTAAAATGATATTTCATATTTATTTTAAGTAGATTCAAATATTATTTTAGACTGATATAAAAGGTATGGACTCTTATTATCTCACATAAAATGTGCTCCAAAATTTTATTGGATAGTACCACATAGGAAAAATCATATATATAAAATATACAGCCCTACTATAATTAAAGGAAATGAAAATTCTATTCAATATACATCATCACTCATACGATGGACCAAAAATTTTAAATAAAATAAGTAGAAAAAAGCACTGCAAGATTTTATATACCTGAATCCTAATACTACCTCACTCGATGTTTTCTAATACTTTCCAACCTTTCATTGCAGCAACTATTTGATTTTTACTGTTTTCCTGCAAGCAAATGTACTCATATAATCAAAATAAGCTTAACAGATCATATTTAAATAATATATAATATTTCTAACTTGCAAAGCTGTATTACCGAGTGAGCACGGGCCCAGTGCACATACTCGGTTTGTGGAAGGTAGTAAGCCTGTAACTGGCATATGAAGCTGGATATATGTGAGCTCACTTCGAGTTTTGTCCAACATTCGTTCACTCTCTGAAATCTAAATCTGAGTCATTTAGATTTGGTGACTTAGATTTATGTATTATTTAACTGAGACCCAAAACCCCTCCTTTCAGTGCTTCGCATCCATGGAATTGGTGAAGCAAGCTCCGATTCTCAGGGACAAACGTAGAGTTTTTAGAAAGGGAGGACATCCCCTTACATTTTGAGAATCAGGTAAAATTTTTAAAAATAAATATTGTGAATTAAAAGTTAAAAAATTAATTTTTTAAAATAAAATAATTATTTTATTAATTTTAATAAATTTTAGGAATTAAATAGTAATTTATTTTAAAAAAAATAAAAATTAAAGGATAAAAAATATATATATATAATTAAATAATATTTTTTTATAAATTAAAAAATAATTTTTTTATAATAAAAAGATTATTTTATTAATTTTAGATAAGAGATGATAATTTTATAATAAAAAATTTAAAAATAACACCCCTTCCGTGTTAATAGATCTGCCACTGCCATCGCATCTGAAGGCTCCTTCCCCCTCTCTCCTACCCTCACCACCAATGACCGATCTGCAATGAATCACGTAAATGGGATGCCGATTGGGAGTGGCTCCCAATTCAGGGAAAGATGAAGCAAGCTGGGCTTGCTTGAGTGGTGAAAAAAATAGAAATTATGGTGGATGGTTTCTGTGGTGGAAGGGTAATTTAGGTATTATAATATAATAAAAAATTTATTTTCCTTTTCTTTTTAATTATTTTTTTTAAACTTTTTTAACAGAAAAGTGAAGGGAAAGGCTAATAATATTATTGATGCTAATTAATTAATTTTTTAAATATTAGGATTTTATATAGTTTTCTGCAACTATTTCATATTGCTGAATTATAATTTTTTTTTTCATAATCTTTAATAATTTTTTATATTATAATTATATAAAATTTTTTGCCCATATTAAATATATAGACTTATTTTATATATTAAATTAATAAATAATAAAATATTTTAGTATAATTTATTTATTTATTTTTTATCTTATAAAAAACATTAAATTAGTATTTATATCCATGTAAGAATTTTTTTTTATTTTAATGGGCTAGTGAAAATGATTCTTTTCAAATAATCAATATTTTTTGGGGAATGAATATAGTAATATACATTATTTTAGAATTACATACCATGGCACATTTATAATTAAGAACAAAGGAAAATATTGACTTACTCAACCAGAAAAGCCATCATTTTGGAGATTCAAAATTAGTAAAATTAAGAAAACCTGAATACCAATACATGAAATTTCTCCCATTTCTCCCTTTTTTGGGTCAAGAGTCAAAACCCAAAACATTAGTTTAATCTTAGCAGTGGAATCTATTAAGGGTTTCAGGTCAAGTAATATGCAATTACTTGAAACATTACACCCTAGGTATCTAGTTTGGAATACCTAGCATACTATCCCCAGCTAGCATATATAGGTTTACATTAGAGTTAAACCAGTTACTAGACTCTTGCCCATTAGACCCATTATAAAGGTTCATTATCTATTTAAGGCTTATATTAGAACATATATTAGGGTTATTTAATATACCCAACAATCTCCTCCTATGTTCTACATATAGCACTTTTCAATAGATAGATAATATAATGTTCAAAACAAAATATCGAATCATTATATCACAAAAAGATTCATTACTTAAAATATGAATTCTTTAAGCACACTATCAATTTTAGAAACAAACTAAATTGATGCAAATAAATTAAATATATTTAAATAATAAGTATACCAATATAGAATTTTAGAATTTAACTAAATTCAATCAACATGGACATTTTCACTTGTAAGAGAACTATTTATTCAACTAAAAGAAATATAATAGTCCCCCACAGTCCAGAGCTATAGAGGAATTATTCATCGAGTAGATCATCCTTATCAGAAGTCCAGTTCAGCTATACTTCTTTATTTTCGTCATTTTCTGTAAGTTAACAAATATGAATTTCATATGAATTCAATCATTTGTATAACTTTTTAAAGTGTCTAGTTCATCCAAAAGAACTTAGCACAATACCACAACGACTGAAAATAATATATTAATGTCAATTAAGCATCAATACCAACAATACATTAATGTCAGTAATAATATGCATCAATGTCAAGTTTCTTTATAAGAGCAAGACCTAAACAGTTTCTTTTCCAAAAGAACCATTTCATGTTTTTATGTGGAATGTTACAGCTGCCAAGTTCAAATCTAGTTAAGCTATATCATCAAGTATGGAATGATGCAACCGCTCAGGATAGAACATCCAAATGGAAATAAATTATCTCATCAAATATGGAATGAGACAATTCGCACCAAAATGATATATCATCAAATGTGGAATGATATATTGACAACTGTAAGCATCAAAACATTATCAAGTGCTTATCTTAATCACCAAAGAGAGATTCAAAAATTCAAAATAATACATATATAGGTTAATGCTTGTCTCATATAGCTATTAATCCCATTTCCCCCACAATTTTGAATATTCGATCTTTGTTTAAACCTTTTGTGAGTACATCTGCAATATTATCCTTCGATCGCATATCAACCAAAGTGATAATACCTTGTTCTATTAGATAATTTAGCAATGCATGTTTCAGCCTAATATGTCTCCTCTTACCATTAAAGAGTGAGTTTTTTACTACTGAAACTGTAGCTTGATTATCACAAAACAAACTTAAAGAATTAATCTTTAGACAAGTTAATGAAATATCCAGGATCAGATCTCTTATCCATTCTGCTTCTCCTCCTGCCAAAGCTAGAGCTGATAGTTTTGATTCCATAGACGACAAAGCAATATAAGTCTGTCTTTTGGATTTCCATGCCACAGCTGCTCCACCCAGTGTAAAAACATAACCACTAGTAGATTTACTGTCTCTAAATTCTGAGCACCATGATGCATTAGAAAAACCTTCCAAGATAGGAGGATGTCC
>CANXYC010354000.1:0-13357 GCA_948193065.1 Aleurites moluccanus
TCGGAGTGATGTGTGTATTTATAGGTGATCCGTCGGAAACTCCCAATAGGAGTGCGGATCGTCGAGCAGAGTAGAGCTCGGGCTTGATTTTGGAGCTTTTGCTATTTTGGTGCTTTAGGTGAGTTCTTTAGCATAATTATGCATGATTTTCCTACATTATATCATTTCATTCATATTATATGTTATATATGCAGTTTGTTAGCTAAAAGTGACCAAAGTTACAATTGGCCCATAAAAACATCCGCCGCAAACACTTAAACTGGCCTGTAATTCAATTGACCATAAAATGAAAACCAGAAAGCCAATTGGGCCACTACTTGGCCCAATCATCTAGTCTCGACCTAAGCTTCGAAACGGTACCTCAGAGACCTTCTAATTCATTTGGTAACCCAGTTAACCAGAAACTACCTAAAAATCCCAAAACGGACCCGTAATGTCGCAACTGGGCCCGGCGGGCCAATTTTTGGTAAAATATTTTCTAACTTTATTTCTTCTTATATATGCATATATAATTGTTCTATTTCCTTATAAGTTATATATATACCTTATTTACTGTTAAATGGAGGCACATTTATATGATATTAGTTCAGGGCTATTTTCGATGGTATAGCAGGTAAATCCATCGGTTGTGTGCACACTGAATTATGTCACCCTTGCTAGAGAGGGACGATGTATTCTCTAGTCGTAAGGAATATACCCTTATGTATGTCATTTATTTATGGTACCTTTGCTAGGGAGGGACGTTGTATTCCTTAGTGTTATGCACTTTATGATAGTGCTGAGTATAAAAGTTCAAAGTGACCCAAAACCTATGATATCATATATGTGCTACCTGTTATTATTTACATGGTTAATATATATATTGATATTATTACAGATAATATTATTATTATTCATATACTATAGCTTATATATATAAATATATATATATATATTATAATGGTGCAAATATTTATCATAATGCATTTACTGCATTCTTATGCCTATGAACTCACTAAGTATTTTTATACTAATTCCTTTAGTGTTTGTTGTTTTCAGGTCTTCAGTGAGGCTCGTGCTTCCATTGGCTATATTTTCTCTGGCCTTGGAAGTCTATTGCATGTATAATTCAAACCTTAAAGTAATGTAAAGAAAATACATAGAATAGTTCCATGGTACTGTATATAGACTTTGGCATGTAGATAATGATAAGTTTGCACATATATTTATAATATTGATTATATTTGATGTTTGATTTATTTATATATAATTGAGATGTATATTATGTATATTGATTTTGGGATTGATGATGGAGATCCAGAGGGATCGGGAGTTAGAGATGATTGTGAATATTATAGAAGTGTTATTTGTTTGTTTTGATTTTGGGCATGGTCATATTTTAAGGGAAATGCTGTCGAATTTTCCTCGGCATTTTTATAATAATTTGAGTTGTATTTTTTTGTTGCATGCCATATAGATAGTATATTGGGTTCTACGTGGTACTAGTCGCTTATGCATCACTCGTACCCTAGGACCGTCACGACTTCCGAGATAGGTCGTGACACTCATCTCATGTAATATATAACATATTCTTATCATTCATCAATTATCCATTACATCTCCACTTATTCCATATCAATCAAAAGACAAATTCTAACATTCATATAGAACAAGGAAAAGCCAAAGTAATATGTTCTTTATACTAATCTACGAAGCTTTTAAGAATAATCCGTACTTGAGTCATAATTACAATTCAAAATAGCATCCCAAAATAATTACATTAAAGAGTTTTCTTGTGAAGAAGAAATAAAAAAAAAAAAACTCTATCATCTGGATTAGCTCTCTCACGAACTATACTAGCACTTGAAATCCATAATATGAAGAAGGGTGAGCTTTCAACTCAAGAAGTCATGAATAATGTTAATGCCTTGGGTAATACTAAAGAACTTTAGGTATCAAATTATAAACATAAGTATTTGAAGCATCATTAATATTAGAAGAATCATAGGCTTACAATTTGAAACTTAGGAGTTCCTACAAAGAATGGCGCTATCAACATTTCGTACAATATAACTGATATCAATTGTAAATAATTAGGCAGCTAATCTCCCATCATATAATCGTAAGCTTGCACAGAGCATATGCTTAGAGCTCATAGCTCCTTTAGGTGGAACACCAATAATTACTCTATCAGCTGGGCTCCTGATGTGTACATAAACTAATGAAATTACCCTTATTGGGAAGTGATGTTCTATCACATGATGGTAATAGATGTTATCAATGCGTAACGGGCATTACACTATACTTGTAACGGGTTTACATCTTGTAATAATCTTGTAAAGTTCTCTATGTCTGAATTTACAAAACTGAACATATCATGAATAATGGTTGTCATAAATTATAACGAGCGTTACTTCATGTCTTGTAAAGGGCTTGAAAGACTTTTAACAGTCTTGAAAAACTTATAACTAACTTGAACATTTATAGCGGGCTTGAAGACTTTTCTCTGTTTGATTTCTACAATTTGAATTCTTTTGAGTTACAACCGTTATGAATTCATGACTGGCTTTATGCTCTATTCTATAAATAACTAAGATATGAACATGTTAAAAGTATTTTAATAATCATCAAAGTTTTGTAACCATCATAAAAAACATTAAGTGGTCAATAAAATTCATTTTCATTAATGTTTTCAAAGGTTATTGTAATGGTTCGACCTGAAATTGATTCCAAATAACCTGTTGTTTTAGGCTCAACTATCCACCCCAACTTCATTGGTGTGACTTCCTAGAGTATGGGTAAGTTTAAGACTACCAACAACCCATAGAACCTTATTAATGCATGAAATTGCCCTGGATCAATTGCACTGCCTCAATAAAATTACTTTATTTTCAATATCTGCATAATTCCTAGATTACACTCAATGAACCCGTCAATATCATATTTACTTTTAAATGTTGCACATAGTTATAATTTATCCACATAGTTATAATTTATCATTTAACAAAATACTTTGTTATATATATATATATATATATATATATATATATATATATATATAGTTCATTATATATCTATTAAAATCCATGGATTTGTACACACATGGGCTTAAAAGTAAACAAGTATTAAAACCTACTTGAATAAAATCATTTGGCTTGTGCTAGATCCAATATCTACTCACTTATAAGCTTTTTTTATATATTTTGTTATTATTCAATATAAGATCTTTAACTCTAACACTCCTCTTGACACATGTTAGGTTATTAACTAGCACATGATACTATTATTCAATGTGAGATTTTAACTCTATAACCCCTTCTTGACACCTGTTAGGTTATTAACTAACATGTGACACTATAGACTAAGAGTTGATGACCGAGATAATGGATGGCCGATTTAGATTTTAGATTCACGCAAGTGCCTGGCCAATTGACACACAGCTACTGAGGGCGATGACCAAAATAGATAACAGATGGCAGATTAGATAACTGATTAGATTCGTATATATGTCAAGTCCTACTGACACACAGCTACTGGATTGACAGAAGAGCACAAATTGGGGTATAAAGTTAGCTCTGATACCATGTTAAAGTCCATAGACCTGTACACACGTAAGCTTATAAGTGAAACAAGTGTTGAACCCTACTTGTACATGATCAATTTACTTGTGGTAGGTCTAACATCCATTTACTTATAAGTTTTTTATATATTTTATTATTATTTGATGTGGGATCTTTAATTCTAACAATTTCAAAGATTTATCTTTAAGTTATAATCCAAACAAACAAGAGAAAACCTAATAATAAGTATAATACTATTATACAATGATACTAAAGTCCTATACTTTGTATTCATACATATTTATTATAACCATACTATGAAACATCTAAACAATAGTGTAACGACTTCAATTTACAAAAAAGGAGTTTTTCAAAACTATACATGATATTTTACTTATTGAAGGAGGAAGAGAATCAATAAGCTATATCCTCTATGACTTTAGCATCTATAAAAAAAAAAAAAAAAAGAGGTAAGCCTTCAAACTCAATAAATATATGGAATATATTAAAACCTAAGTGTTCATGGAAGGATAATCGTTCTCATTATTCAATTGCAATTATAAATTATGAATCATTACATAATATGTAGCCCTTGAGTAAAGGGCATAATCAATCAAAACATAATGACAAAAACTTAAAATATCCTAATATATAATATAATAAATCACGGGTATTCCCTAGTTTCAGAATAATCACATATGCTTTGATCAATACGTAATATCTAGAGCTGTATAGTTCTGCCTAAATAGGACCCTATTAATTTAGGATTCTATCAAGTGAGTTACCAGTGTACATAGTGTAATGGTATTTCCCCATTAGTAGGGAATTCTGCCAATTACATGATTTAGTCTTAATTATGACTTGGTTAGATCAAACAACAATATAAGGGCGTAATGGCCTCCATAGCTCAAATATCAAGTTCAAGAATAACATTGATTCATTATCAATAGTTTAATAACAATAGCTTAATTTCATTAATTTAATAGGTAAATTCATATACAATGTAAGTTCATGGTAAAATAAGCAATAAATCATAGTTATGAACAAATAATATTAGGTAGGTACCAACTTTTAACATATTTCACAACTCACCTTAAACTTTATTTAAACACTTCAATTTCACTAATAAGTTTTTTTTTTTTTCATTCAAATTAGACATAAATATGTCTTCTTCCTTATTTTTTTCTTCTACTTCTTTTTTCATTTTTCTTTTTCTTCTTCTTTCTTCTCCATTTTTCTTCTTTTTTTCTTTTTCTTTTTCTTTTTCTTTTTCTTTATTCTTTATTTAATTTAATTAAATATTAAATTATTATTATATACCATTTAATTAATTTTTTTCTTCTCCTTCTCCTTATATTTTTTTCTTTTAAATTTAGGAGAATTTTAGTAAAAACAATAGTTTAATTAATAATTTTATTTTAAATTAGTAATTTTAGATATTGATTTAAATTAGCAATTTTATTCTTTTAAATTAATATAAAATTAATATTATTTAATTTAATTTTAATTTTTTAATTTAAATTAAATATACCGATTGATTATCAAAAAAATTTTTAAATATTAAAAATATAATTACCAATAAAATATTTCAAATTTTGAATATTTTAAGTAAATTTGCTAATCTTTTTACTTACAAATTTTTTTACCGACAAATAGAAAACAAAATGCCGACGAAATTTTCGTTGGTAATAAATTACAGACAAGTATTTTACCGATAAAATTTTTCATCGATAAAAACAATTATCAACATAATTTTTATATTTATTGACGGAAAGATTTGTCAGTAATTATGAATTTTTGGTAGTGTGCATATAATTATCAATTTAGATCATTAACAAATTAAATACACCAAGAATCCCTGAAATTAACAATAAAAACACAAGAAATTATAACTAGCTCATATACAACTGAGCTTAGATTAAAGTCTAGCATATGACTGACCTTGGGTACTATTGTTCACTAGTATTTGAGAAGACTTCATCTCTTTTTTTGCTCCACAAATAATGCTTTTTTTATGGGTCCACCAGCTCCCTAAAATCTATTTTCAAAATGACTCTGATACCATTTGTAATAACTCATCCTGAAACTAGTTTCAAATAACCTATTGTTTTAGGATTCAATCTCGGCTCAAAATGATTAATCCATATTATTTAGATAGTTACTGATTGGGCAATATAAATCACTTTCCATTTATGTCAGATTATTTCCAATCCTAAGCTAACAGCTCAATTATATGGATTGTTACAATAATGATATTTATGACCATGATGATGGCTTTGGAGTGTGTCCTCCATAGACAACTTAAGATGATGTAACTATGGTTTCCAATCCTCATTTTCCATTATGGAAACAAACAAACTCTCTAGTGCTACCCAAGATCCAAGTAACGGTTATGTCTGATATTCTTTGTAGTTTTCTGAAACCCAATGTTCACCTTATTGCACGTCAAACATGGTTGTTGATAAAATAACGTTTAAGGATCATTAACATGCCCATCTTTTTCAATTTAACATAATCAAAGAAGATTCATCCATATATGAGTACCTTAAAAGTTAAAACCAATATATGATTATCTTTGTTCTACTTGCCATAAAATTATTGAAGATAATCTTGTTGTGCAAATTCTTGATGGTTCACATCTAGAATATGAAAGTGTTATAGTTTATTTATCCAATAAAGACCCTTTGCCTAATTTTGTTGAGCCATGCACACCCTTCTATTTGAAAGAATTAAATTTCCAATCATGTAATAAATGCAACACCAACCATTATTGCTAAGGCAACCTTTGTGGGTTCCTCCACACCAACCGCTAATATCAATACCCAAGCTATTCCATATTACCAGTTATCAACTTACGGTCATTGTAGGTGGTCACCATTCCTTTTCTATTCTCATGGATGAACACGAGGTTGTGACACATCATGATTATGGTTAGCCTCATTATTTTTCCAATAATTATTATTTTTCTTTTGTTCCTCCATCTTATAGTCACCTTGGTATACTAATTAAGTATCATTAGATACCGACTATTTGAAATATTTCAAAAATCTAGATCAATTACTGATATATGTAATTATCAAGTTAATTATATTTATACATGTATAAGAAGTGAAATAATAGGTCTGTTTACCTTTTCGTTCAATCACTAAAAGTTTTACCTCTACTTATAAACGGATTCACGTTAAGATAAGGGGTGCATATTTTTCTTAATTTTTGAAATTTTATGTTAAATTATAATTTAGTCGCTGAAATTTAAAATTATTTAAATAGTCATTTAATTTTTTATAAATTATTATTTAGCATTATTTTCCTTAATTTTCTTTTTAATTTTTTTTCATAATTTCTTTCATTTTTTATTCAATGATATTTTAATGATTTTTTATTATTTCTAATTAAAATATATATATGATACTTTTTATTATTTTTTTAAATAAATTTATGTCAATATTTAATCTATTCTTAAAATTTTTGAATACTTCTTTAGATGTGAGGAATGTCCTCTCTTCTTAAAATTTTTAAAATTTTTGGATCCGCTTATCAACTTGTTTGAGTGGGACTATAAAAATAAAAATAAAAATAGATGGGACTATTCTACTTATACGAAAGTTTCTTACACTTCCACTATCTCGTCCTATCGCTTTTAATGCATATTGCAAATTTATTTTTCTTAAAGTTTCAATTTTAACCTTGTTGTCTTATATGTAAATTTCAATTTTTTTTCACTTACAATTATTTATTTTTTCAAACAATGCAAATAAAAATTTGATTTTTATGATACAAGTGATCATAATTCTTAAGATTTATGAATTTATTTTATAATCTTATAAAATTAAAAGAACATGCTAAATGTTCAAGTAATAAAATAAAAAAAAGATTTATTTTTAGTAATTTAAAAAATAATAATTCCTTCAAATGATTGTAATATTGTTATACCATGCTTCCAATTTGAAAACGAATGTTGTGTTTTTAAACTTTTTAAATATTTTTTTATAGGTATTGAATTTGTTATATTATTCTTATGATAAATATTATATTTTTATTATATTATAAAATAATTAATTTTATTGTTACATGAAAATACACCCTATTTTTTTCTCAAAAATAATGTTATTATTTGTTAAGTCAAATATATTATCTTTATGATAAATATTTTTTTTTTTATAATTTTATAAATTATAAGATAAATTTTTAATCCAACAGAAATAAAAGATAAAATAAAATTTATCTACAAATTTACTTTAATTTATGCAAAAAATAAAAATTTAAAAGTTGTTGTAAATTTTTTTTATTAGATAATGAATTTCATTTTTTGAACCTTACTTTCATTATTTAAAAAAAAAAAATTGCCAGTACAAATAGGGAAAAAAACTCCCATGTAAGCTTATATGCTGTGTTAGAAGTAGTTAATGATTATGTAGATGCAAGTTATCCCACATGAAAGTTTGTGAAAAGATAAAATGATTTAAAAGGACACTTGGAGCACTTATGTCTAAAATTAATCTAAACATCTAGTGAAAATCTTCATAAAATGAAGAAATATTTTGAGGCAAAAGAAATCATTTGGTATCCAGGTGATTTAGTAAAGGGTACTAGGTAATTCAACTTGCACAAGGTGATTTTCAAACTTAAAAAAATTGTTTGTCTGAAGGTCATTGTCCATTGCCTAATAATTGTGTCCACTTGATAAGACATCTAAGGTATTATAAATACCTTATGTCTCTACAGATTTATTCATTCTTTTTTTATCTTTCTCTTCTCAAATTCTTTAACATATTCTTGGGAGAAAATATATAATTGCTATTTGTATTTTCTATTTTGGCTTTGTAAATCCCGAAGAAAATTGCCATTAACCCAATAGGAATATTGTGGGGGCATAATTTCCTTAATAATAGTGAATACATTATCAAAGCCTTCATATTATTTTTCTAACAATCTTAAGGAAATTATAAAAATAAAGGCTACTGGTTTTGATTCTTGTTTCAACAAGATGTTCAATTCTGATGTCACGTCCCAATTTTGAGTACATAACGATCTTAGGATGTGGGGATAACTATAATATCAACACCTATAAAATTTTTATAATCTTACCTGTCCATTCTTGTATTATCACATTATGCCATATTCATACTATATCAATTGTTACCATTTCCAACAACCATTCTCATACAATCATACATATATATATAACAAACCAACATCTAACATTACATAACTATTCTTAATATTATTATAAAACAAACTAGTTTTACCATGGAGTATTCTAAGAGTACAAAGTAGGAAATATATATATAAGACTGTACATTACAATAGCTTAGTTTTAATTGTAGGAGAAAGAAACCTTTGGAACCACTGGTACTCTACTCTAAACCTGAAAAATATGAAACAACTAAAGAATGAATATAAAATACTCAGTGAATTGCAAATATAATATTACACATACAGGTTAGGTAGATAAGTAGAATAGTCCACCAAATGGCATATCATATAATTATCAATAAGATTATCAAATAATCAATGTAAGAAATCAAGTAAAAGAACATAATCAATAAATATATCAAATAGGTTTCATAATAACAATGGTATATGGAAACCAAGTGATCCAGGAACATAACAGATAAAGGGGAATAACTTGTCCTAATAACTCGTCATTAGCTCATCATATAAACTTGTCATATATCATAAGGTTGATCAGATCTTATAGCTAAGACATTTACCTTCCTAGTAAGGGTTATATAGTATTCATTGTGTACAATGCCAATGGTATTCATCCACTACCCCATCGGAATGTAGTTTTATCATGTCAATAGGTGTAAAACAAATAAGAGTATCATACTCATCACCATATCAAGAAAGGTATGAAAGAAAATGAATAACATTCAACAAAGAAACTATAAAGTAGCACATGGTTTCAATGAGCAACGAGTAAGAGCAATCAAGTAATATGATCAATAAGTTAGGATTAGGGTAGGTGCCAACTCATGTCAATAGGGCAAGTTTACGCTAGCGAAGTTTGATACTCATTTGCGCTGGAGGGGGCTAATACTCATTTATATTGGCAAAGATTAATACTAAATTATACTGGCAAAATTGATACTCATTTGGTGGACATAACAAAAGTTCATTGAGACAATTTAACAAACATATGGTATGCATTATTTTGACAACATTTTGGTAGGTTATTAAGGTACTTTCAAGGTGTCCAATATATCAAACATCAAGAATACATTCCAATCAATATAAAGGGTATTCAAACTCAATCACATATCAAAGAAAATGGGCTCAAATCATAGTACAACCAAGCAAAATTTTCTAAAGGGACATCAAAAGGCCATTCAGCCACTTTATGGAGGAAGCAAAAATTGGCTTCAATAATTCAAGGAAAGGATTATAATATGCATAATACCATATTTACAACTCACTTTGATAGCTTGTTTGGCTAAAATCACTTTGGTAGATCAAATTATCATCTTAAGCATAATTGCCTTTTATCTTTCATTCCATCACCTTTCTCTTTTTCCTTTATTTCTACATGATACAATTAACTTGTTTTTGATTAATTTTGATATGAGAAACTTGTTTCTAAACTCAAATTAAATTAATTTCATCTATTTCTCATTTTAGGTTTTTACATAACCCTAATTAGGAATGAAGTTTTCCAAGTCTTCCATCACATGCGTTTATTTGCTAATATTCACTATTATTTACATCATACAACTCATATATGTTAAAAAGAAATCAAAATAAGGAGATTACCTTAATATGGAGTAAAATCCTAGTTTAGTACTCTTGATGAAAATTACTTTTCCTTTGTATTTTTGATTGAAATTTTGGTGTTAAATCTTTGTTTAAGCTTAGAAAATTAGGTAGGTTTTATTTTATTTGGGTTTAGGTTTAAGTTTTGTAGAAATTTTAATGGAAAGGAATGAAGAAATAAGGAAGAGAAGGAGGGGAAGTTGGTTCGGCCAAGTGATGATGGAAGAAGAAAAAATTAAACAATTTTATTAAGTATAAAATTTTAGAGATATTTTTGAAATTTTGATATTTGCAAAATAGCTTTTCAACTTTAATATTTATAAATTGACCCCTAAATTTTTCATAATTATACTTTTACCCCATTTCTCCTTTTAACACTAATACTATCATATTTTCTATTTCTCATTCAATTTAGATTCCATTATGATTTCCATGTAATTTCATTTTTAGCAAGGTATTTAAGATGTCTGATTTGAATTCTTATGATTTAATTTCATATTTTTAACTTATATTCTTAAATTAAAATTAATTTACTAGTAATACTCATATATGGGTACTAAGTATAAATTTAGGATTTTCTAGGGTGTTACATCTGATGTGTTCAAACTTGATCGTTTTGATGGAATGAATTTTACTCGCTGGAAGGACAAGTTATTTTTCCTACTTACATAATTGGGTGTTGCTTATATATTGAATGATCTGCCTAGAATTCCTGAACCAAGTGATGAAGATACTGAAGAAATTAAATCTTCTCGCAAGAAACGTGAGGAAGACAAAGTTTGTTGTAGAGGTTTTATTCTGAATTCGTTATTTGACCAACTATGTGATCTTTTTCGTTCAATCTAATCTCCACAAGAAGTCTGGAAAGTCTTAGAGAATAAATATACATCAGAAAAACAAGGTATGAATAGATTTCTTAGCATGAAATTTTTTGAATTTATTTTGTCAAATAATAAATCTATCATGGATCAAGAGGATTAATTACTTGTTCTAGTTTCTAGATTCAAGGATTTGAATAGAGAAGTGTCTGAACAACTTCAAGTAGTTGTTGTTATTGCAAAATTGCCTACCACTTGGAGTAATTGTAAAAAAGAAATTATTGTACACTTCTGAAGATTTTACCATATACCAACTTATAAAGCATATTCGAATTGAAGAAGAAACTCGCATTCGTGAGAATAAATTTGCTTTAAAGTTTGTTCCTAATTCGAAGGTGAATAATATTGAGTCTAGTAAGGATGATAATAAGATTGGAAATAAGTATGGAAGTAAGAGAAAATATGCTGATGTTTCAAATGATAATTCTGCCAACAAAAAGAAAAACAAAACATGTATTTTTGTGGAAAGAAAGACCATTTTAAGAAAGAGTGCAGGTTTTGGCAGAAACTGAAAGTCGAGGATGCAAGACAAAAGAAGGCAAATATTATTGAGAAACAATCTTCTCCTGCATAAATCATTGCCATGATTGTTGATCTTAAAGTCACTATGATAACAGAATGCAACATAGCAACGATTGAAAAATCTGCAGATTGGTGGTATGGTTCAAGTGCTTTTGTGCATGTTTGCAACGACAAAAATATGTTCAAGAATTAAAAAGTTGCAACAAAAAATGAAAAAGTTTTGATGGGGAATCATAATCCTGCTAAGGTGCTTGGAAAAGGAACTATTGAACTATAATTTACTTCTGGAAAGAAGTGGATTTTAATAAATATTCATCATGTTCCAGATGTGAAGAAGATTATGATTTCTGTTAACATATTATGCAAGAAGGGCTTGAAGGTTGTCAGTGAGGTAGAAAAATGTTATCTTTTCTAAAAATTATGTATTTGTCAGACAAGGATATTCATGCGATGTCGTGTTTAAATTAAGTATTAATAACGTTAATATTTCTATTTATATGCTTGAGTATTCTTTTGATCTATGGCATGCTTGTTTTATCACATGTTAATTTTAGATCAATTAAATTTATGTCTAAACATGGATTGATTCCTTGTATAAATGAAGATTCTAAAAAATGGGAAATATACGTACAAGCGAAAATGACTAAGAAGCCTTTTCCAAAGAAGAAAG
This sequence comes from Aleurites moluccanus, assembly GCA_948193065.1. Lineage (NCBI taxonomy): Eukaryota > Viridiplantae > Streptophyta > Magnoliopsida > Malpighiales > Euphorbiaceae > Aleurites > Aleurites moluccanus. Next base: position 12,363 of record CANXYC010354000.1, read on the forward strand.
AACTTTTGAATTGCTTGAACTTATGTATTCTTATATATTTGAATTAAATGGTCATTTAACTATAGGCAAAAATAGGTATTTTATCACCTTTATAAATGATCATTCTAGATTCACCAATGTTTACTTAATAAAAATGAATGATCAAGCATTTATGTCACAGCCTAATTTTAGACTATGACAGTCCTAAGGTACGGGTAATGCCTAAGCCACCAGTACCTCGAAGAACCCATGTTTTTACTTTTACATTCATAACTTAACTTGTGATACATTTTAGGTGATAATTTTTTTTAAAACATCATATTAATCATGCAGAAAAACTGACAGAGTTTCCTTTGTAACTCTGACTTAAGCTATCCGCAAAACATATAAATTTGCACTCCCAATATAACATACATCCCCTTATAACCTCCATTGATCAATTGCAACTCAATATGCACTTCAATATTTGCAATCGCATCTCATATCATATAAAGATCACAATTCATATATATGTATAACATATACACTATCATATCATATCTGATTACCATTTGATCATTTTGACATTTTACTTAGGTCAACTCAAACCTCTATACATTATATACCAAGGAACCTCTATACACAGGAGTGACCTCAAATACATACATCTGATCCAAGGCTGGAGATGATGTAGCCAATGGATGACTGCCTCACTGAGGTCCTGAAACATGTAACCACTAAAAGGGTGAGTCTCACATTATACTCAGTGAGTCCTTCTATATATGAGTATGCAATAATATTCATGAAAGTCACATCTATCCATTAATGATCTGTAAATAGAAATGCTAGTGATAGCATGATGAAATACATATCTTGAACCATAATGCATACAATATAACAGAAGCCTATAACATATTATATGCAAATGTCAAATAGGACATAAATAATGATATATATCATTATAGGACCCAAAGAAAAGGTTTGACTCATTTTCATATTTTTGCCCGCCGGAGCCCAGTTTGCGCTGCCGCAACTGG
>CANXYC010354030.1:0-14675 GCA_948193065.1 Aleurites moluccanus
GTTCAATTGAATGGGTATGGTAGTTAATTGCATTAGTTTATCCAAATTTGATGGAATCCCTAATTTGAATGCTTGAAATTGAAGTTGTAAAGGATGAATTGTTGAATTAGTGTTAGGTTTTGTTAATTGATGTTAGAAATGATTAATTGGATGTGTTTAGGTAACTAATTGATGGATAAATTGATGTAGAATTGGAGATTGCTCAAAGTTGATATTCAAAGTAAGCAAAATTTGGGAATTCGGTGGAATTGGTGGAAATTGCTGGTACATTGGCTATTTGGAGTATTAGGTGAGTTTACATTGCATCATTTGACATGTTTGTATCATTGAATTATTGATTGGAACACTTTGGTGAAATGTCCCTTTTGGCCGAACCAACCTTGCCCTAAATTGCCTATTAAATTGTTTGATTTTCTTTGATTTTTCCTTGTCATTTTGAGCCATTTTAATGTTGTTTAAATTGTGTTTCTTGATACCTTGACTTTGGTTGCCAATGTGACTTGTCGTTTTTTGAATTGGGCAAGTCAAATTTGCCACCAAACCTAACCTATTGGCTTGTCAATGTATGCCCACAAAGTGTTCGATAAAATGCTTAGTTCATTTGCCATTGGCCTATTGGTTTGTATGCCATAGGCCTATCAATTGAATGTCATTGTCGCTAGCGACATTAGCATGCCAATTGACCTACCAATTTCGGCCATTGAACCAACTTTTGTTTCATGCCTTTCCTTATTGCTAAACTTACTACTATTGATTGTATATTGTAAATGGCATTGCCAATGAGCATATTACATACTGTACTGATTGATACCAAACTGATTGTTATTGTATTGACTGTTATCTAGATGCCATTATTGCTTATGGTATCCCTCGTTATTGACCTTGATATGGTTTGGCAGAACTACCGATTCGACAGGGTAGTGGGGAAATACTATCGACCTTGTGTATATTGTATTACTGAACCCTAGCTAGGAGGGGTTATGGTCGTGGCCATAGGGCTTGATCAGCCTTATGCTTATTGATACTGGAGACCTACATGGTCCATATTGACTGACTCGAGATTGTATGATTTCTTTTCATACAGTCCATCCCATTATCTGTCTTTCCATATGTAACCGAGCCTATATGTTATTTCTTTGGCTTTACTGTACCCTGATATCCATTATGTATACTATTATTCCATTGACTGACACCACTGTTTTATCTATGCCTATTCTTTATTATGATGCATGTAAATTCACTGAGTATCATCTATACTCACTGTTTGTTGTTTTCCCATTTCAGGAGAGGAGTAGATTGCAGATTCCTGTCTTCTGTCATCTCGGGGCATCTGCAACAATCTATTATGTATATTTCTGGATTTATGTATATTTATTTTTATTGTTCATGATCTAGCTGCTCCTTGGGTATGTATGGGTTAGCTAGGAGATGAACATTGTATATATGATGTTGATGATATTATTCTGAGTTATTTGATGGTATTATGACATGATATGTGAATGTTATAGCCACTTGCAGAATGATTACAAAATGCATAATAGGTTAACAGAATGACTGGTAATTAATTAAAATGAATAAAATATTGAGGTTCATAGATGATGCATATGATACTGGGTTCTACGGGTGCTAGTCGCCATTGGCATCTCCCGTGCCCTAGGACCATCGCGGTCCGGGAAACCGGGTCATGACAGTATCTGTTTATTCACAAGGATTCTCTCGACTTATTACCTAGATGCCTAGTATGCCTATTTGTGACTTTTGTGGTATAAGGCATGGAGTGGAGTGCCGTAGACAGTTAGGTGCTTGCCTGAAATGTGGGTAATATGGCCATTTCATTAATAGATGTCCTTTATGGGGTAGTCAGTAGCCATCTGCTATAGTATCTCAGCCTACAGTGCAAATGAGTCAGAATGTGATTAGTGAGGCTCCAAGTAGGGGCGAGTGTTTGCTGTGAACACACAGGAGACACAGAAATCTAATAATGTGAACACATGTATTATTTTAATACAGAATGATATAACAGATGCATTAGTTGACTTTGGTGCTACACACTATTGTGTTTGCATCACAGTTAAATAGAGAGAGATAAATTATTGAATGTGCCCTTAGAGACAACTACACTTATGGAAAAGAATGTAAAAGTTAATTTCTGCTATCCGAGATGTGATATTGAAATTAATGATAATATTTTACGTGCTAATTTGATAGAGTTGCCTATTTGCAACTTAATGTAATACTTGGTATTGAATGGTGAACTACTCATTGAGCAGTTATTGATTGTTGCGAAAAGAGAGTTAAATTTCAGCCGAGAGGCAGCCAGAATTTGAGTTCCAAAGTGATAAGTATGAAACTAGAATTAGTTTCATTTTTGTTATTCAGGCTAGAAAGATGATAAAGAAGGAATTGTACAACGTATTTGGTATATGTAGTGAATGTGTAAAAGACTTCAATAGGGATTGATCGGATACTTATGGTCCGAGAGTTCTCTAAAGTATTTTCTGAGAAGTTACAAAACACTTCTCAAAGATTGATTGAATAGTCAAGAGTTAAGAAAGAAAATGTACAGAGTGTTATAAACGCTTCTCAAGTATTTTCTGGTATTGTCATTCGGGTTAATTAATGTTCCAGCTACATTTATGGATTTAATGAATAGAGTATTTAAGTTATATATTGAATAAGTTATAGATGATATCCTTATCTATTATATAAGAGAAGAGGAACGTGTAGAGCACTAGAGGACTGTTTTATTGTATGCCAAGTTGTCTAAATGTCAATTTTAGCAAATTAAAATGTGTTTTATTAGTCATGTGGTACGTAAAGATAGTATCAAAGACAATTCTTAAAAGGTAAAAGTAGTAATTAATTAGCCTCGACCTATTAATATTCTGAGATTGTAGTTTCCTTGGAATGGAAAGTTACTATAAGAGATTGTAAAAGATTTTTTTTCTAAGATTCCAACTCTGATTGATTAATTTGACTAGTAAAAAAGAGAAGTATCAATGGACTTATGAATGTGAGAGTATAGTTTCTAGACATTGAAGCTTTGCCTTATGAATGGTATAGAGTTAACATTATCATCAGTGGATGATACTTTCATAGTGTACTATAATGATTACAGAATTGAATCGAGATGTGTTATAGCGCAAAATAGAAGAGTGATTGCATGTGCTTCTTGATAGTTAGAAAACCATGGGATAAACTAACCGATACATGATCTGGAGATGGCAACGGTGATATTTGCCTTGAAGATTTGGAGACACTACTTGTATGGATTGAAATGTGAGATATATACTGATCATAAGAGTCTACAATATATATTTCAGCATAAGGATTTGAATCTTAGGCAGTGCAAATGGGTGGAGCTATTAAAGGATTATGACTGTGAGATCCTTTATTAACCGGGTAAAGCCAATGTAGTGGCTGATGCTTTGAGCAGGAAATCGATGGGCAGTCTAGCTCATATGGTTATTGGCAAGAGGCCATTGATCCGAGAGATGAGAGAGTTGGCAGATTTGGGAGTGGAGTTAGATTTGGGTTCCCAGGATCGGAACCAGGCTCTTATGGCCCAATTTCGGGTGAAGTCACTTTACTTGATGATATTAAAGTGGCTCAAAGACAGGGATCCTTATTTATTGAAGCTCAAGGGAGAGGTACAAAGTGGGAGGATGACAGAGTTCATAGTAGAGGATGGGATATTGAGACGTGGGAAGTGCATATGTGTACAGGATTTTGATGGGCTACGAGATCGGATTATGAGAGAGGCTCACTACTCAGCTTATAGTATACATCCAGGGATTTCCAAGATGTACCATGATCTGAAGGATGTTTATTGGTGGCCAGGGATGAAGAGAGATGTAGCTCAGTTTGTGTCCAAATGCTTAGCCTGTCAGCAGGTTAAGTTTGAGCATCAGAAGCCATCAGGGTTACTTCAGGAGATAGAGTTACCGGAGTGGAAATGGAAGCAGGTTACTATGGATTTTGTAGTGGGTCTACTGAGGAATTCGAGGGGTTATGACTCTATATGGGTGATTGTAGACTGTTTGACGAAGTCTGCTCTTTTTCTGGAGGTTAAGACCAGTTACACGGTAGCTCAGTATGCATAGTTGTATGTGGATAAGATTGTGCGACTTCATGGAGTTCCTTTGGTGATTATTTTAGATAGGGGTACACAATTTACTTCTCGATTCTGGCAAAAGTTTAAGGAGGCTATGGGTACCCAGTTACAGTTTAGTACTGTTTTCCATCCGCAGACTGATGAGCAGTCGGAGAGGACAATCTAGACATTGGAGGATATGCTCAGATTGTGTGTTCTGGACTTCAAAGGTAACTGGGATTATTATCTGCCATTGATTGAGTTCTCCTATAACAACAGCTTCCATTCTTCTATTGGTATGACTCCATTTGAAGCACTATATGGTAAGAAGTGTAGATCTCCAGTGTGTTGGGTGGAGCTGGGGGAGAAGCAGTTAGAGGGGCCAGAGTTGATTAAAGAGACTATGGAAAGGGTTCCTATGATCAGAGATCAGATGAGGACTGTTTTCAGTAGGCAGAAGAGTTATGTTGATCCGAAGAGGAAGGATGTACATTTTGCAGTCGGTGATCATGCCTTCCTTAAGGTCTCACGGATGAGGGGTGTTATGAGATTTGGGAAGAGGGGAAAGTTATCACCAAGGTTTATAGGCCTGTTTAAGATTCTTGAGAAAATTGATAACGTGGCCTATAGATTAGCTCTTCCACCTAGTATGAGTCACGTACACCCGGTTTTCCATATCTCTATGCTGCAGAAGTATGTGTCTGATCCGTCACACATATTGGAGGTTCTGGATGTGGATCTTAATGAGGTATGTATCTATTTAAATTCGAGGATGAATTTAATTGAAGGGGGGAAGAATGTAATACTCTATATAAATGCATAACAGGTTTTAGTAAATAAAGTTCTCAGCATATAGATTAAAATCATTGAAATGACCAATGATAATTTTAGAAAATCAGTTAGAGAGAAAACGAGAAAATTTTTCGAAAATCGTCAGTACCGATATTACTGCCAAAAAATAGTAGTACGATCGACAAATGAATTTCTGAATTTGGATTAAAGGTAGATGATAATGTATATTCATGTGTGAATACAGTAAAAAAATGAGAAAAATAATTAAGAACACTGATAAAGTAAGTGATGGCAAAACTGTAATAAATGGTATTTTCGGTGAATAGTAAATTTTGACAGTCCGAGTTTCAGAACAGCTCTGAAACTATTTTTATTAATTAATATTAATAAAAATATGATGTTTAAACATTCACTTTGAATTCCGATTCTCGACGAAATTGTCGGAATGATTTACCGAGCGAAAAAGGACCAAAAGTAAATTTTGGAAAATTGGAGGACCAAAAGGGTAATTTGTCAATTTTGTCTTATTGTATAAGCCAAAAACTTAGAAAATTTCTGTATTTTTTTGTTTTTCACCGTAGCCAAATTTCTTTCTTTCCATTTGAATTTCTTCCATTAATTTGTGAAGAAAAAGCGTTACCAATCATAAACTAAAACCATACAAACACTAATCTACCAAAATTAGCCATAGAAAATCAAGAAAAAATAAAGAAAAAGCTAGTGGAGGATTCGACCAAAATGAGATAATTTGAATAAATTGATTATTTGTTTGGTTTTATGGTTTAATTAGGTTAATTTGATGATAAAAGGATTGAGTAAATGGTTTAATTGCATCAAATGATGCATTAAATAATTTTTCTCAATTTTCTAACCCTAAATTGAAGTTGTGACTTTTGATTTTGAGTATATGGATTAGGATGTGTAAATTGGCCTTAGAATAAGTCAATTGGGTATTAATCGATATTTAATTGACGTTCATTTCATTATAGAAAACTTGTTCGGGAAAAATCGTCGATTTTGGCCTAAACTGAGGATTTGAGGAATTGGGTAGCAAATTCATTGCATTTGGTGATTTGGAGTGTTAGGTGAGTCTACTATGCATCAAATTACTTGCCTAAATTGATAAAATGCCATTTGGAATCCATTTGTGAAAAAGGTCATTTGGCCGAACCCTAATTGTGGCATTTTGCCAAATATTGTGCTTTGGTTTTGGATTTGTTTTCCATGCCAAATTGATGTGATTGTTGAAAATTATTGTGCTGTAGTTGTTGCCTATAAATTGCTTTTCACGTGCTTGTTTATTGATAATTGGAGCAATGTCGATATTGCACCAAATTCATGCCGAAAATTTAATAGGCCAACCATTTGAATGCCACCGTCGCCAGCGACAATGGCATGCCAATTGCATTAACTTTTTGGCCGAAAATGACCAAATTATATTTGTTTCCATTTTTGGTCGTTAGACCTTTAGTCATCGTTTTATTAATTGTTATTGATGTCTTATTGATTTACGCTCATTAAATTGATTCTAATGAGTTATTGATACTTGACTTGCTATCGATTCTATTGATACTATTAATTGATTGAAATTGAGCCTATTGAGCTGGAGGATGCAATTGTTGCATAATGGTATCCATTGATATGTTGTTCTTGATATTGATCCTATTACGTCATGATAGAGCTACCGATTTGACAGGGTAATGGGAAAATACTGTCGACCTTGTGCACATTGTACTATTGATACCCTAGCTAGAAAGGGTTATGGTCCTGGCCATAAGACCTTTTTAGTCTTATGATACATATATTGATATACAGGAGACCTATATGTTCACATATGGTCCATACGGATTACTAGAGATTGTATAATGTCATACAATCTATTCCTTTATCTGTTTTCCTTATTTTTTACTGATTCTATGATATCTATATTGGCCTATTCTGGCACTTTCAGGCACTATTTCTGTAAATTTTTATTTTCGAGCTTATTGATATTTCATACTTGTTTTATTGGCGATACATATTAGATTCACTGAGTATCTTATATACTCACCCTCTCACTGTTTACCCTCCACAGGTGTAGAGTTGGAGGCAGATTCCTGGTTCTTGTTTCTCCAAGGAATTTTGCAGTCTGTTAAAGATAGTGTAATTAATTTAAACACTGTATCTTTATACATGTATATTAAATGCTCCATGGGTATTGTATAATGGTATAGATTGATTGTTTATGAAAGTGTATGAGACATTTTGAAGTATAAATGTATAAGATTATGAAAGTTACAGAATGAATGACAGAGTGATATAATGAATAGTATTTATGTGAGTGAATGGTTATATATACTGTTATTGATTGATGATGAGTTTTCGTTGCAATATTAGTTATAGATATGTTTTCGCTACAATATTAATTATAGATTGTGCATGTGATACTGGATTTTATGGGTGCCGGTCACCTCGGCATCTCCCGCACCCTAGGACCATCGCGATCCGGACATGGGTCGTGACAGTTGACTAATACCAAAATACATCTACCATTCTTGAAACTAAAATGGGAAAGTTGTATTTATATTCTTGCATAAATGAATAAACCATGAATGAGTATAATTATGAATATAAAATATATAATACCAAACATTTTTATAATCTTGATAAGTAAAGGAATTTGGAATAAATGATTTTGAGAAGGCTCTTGGAGTAAATGTGTGATGGTTCCAATCACTTAAAGTAAGAACTTTAAGAACTTTACATTTTGAATAAAGGATATTTGAAAGTTCTTTACCATCAAAGTTATGTTCTAATTCTATATGTAAGGAATTAAAGGGCCTTTAGGCGCAGTGAAAAATAAAAATTTTAATTCCTTTAGGATCTTATATAGATTAAAATCAATTCCTTATAGAAAAGGATTAAAAGTTTTACATTTTTTTTGAATTTTGATTTGAAACACCTTGTTATTTGATCTCCAAGATGGGTTGTAGTAAACCACAATCTTTCCAAAACCTCAATAGAAAGCACCAAAATATCCACTCAAAGATCAAAGATGGAAAGAAAAGGACGAAACCTTTTGTGTGCTAGACTAGGATTCGGCCTTAGTGTTCTTGGTATCTAGGGTAGCCGAATTCTCCTTGTTATATTTAAGAGAATTTCGACTACTGCTAAGTTAAGAGGAGGAGACTCAGTTGCATATTATGATCATATCATATTTATAGACACCTTAGGTTAATTAGGTTTTAATCTCATGGCTTAGATTAAATCAATAAGGTTAGTGACTATTATGAAATTAATGAAAAGTCAAATACATTCCTTTGACTTTTGACTTATTAAGTCTATAGTCAACATAATCCAATAGGCCCTATTTAATTAAACACATCTTACACAAATAATTAAATTAGCTAATTAATTTAATCATATTAAATTATTTCAAAACAACTTAATTAAATATATGAACTTAATCCTATTAAATTCATTATCTAGTTAACTCTTTTACTTACTTTTTGAATTTCTTCAATGTGTCTGACTTAATAAGTTTCCTAATTAAATAGCAACTTAACTCCTTAATTATTTTCTTAAATTAATTTAGGAAACTCTCAAGTGGATTTCCTATTTTCAAAATAGGAAAGTTCCATAAAAGGTAATCATTGTCCAATAAGGATTATATGAATTAAACTCTTTTAATTCATAATTAATTCTCAAATTAAATCTTTATAACCTAAGTAGATTATTAGCAGTATCTAGCCACATATCAAGACCCCTAAGTAATTAGAAAATATTTGTGGTAAATATGAAACCCTTACACATAACAATATTGTGCTAGTAGTCCCTTCAATTACTTTTACCATGTTCGGTTTAACGTATGGACTTTGTGTTAACTCCACTAAACTGGCTATACCACACTTAGCCCGAACAATAGTTCCTTGTCCTCGAGTCTCACTACTAAAACTGACTTCCTTAAATACCATCTCTAAGTATAGTTTACTCTAGCCAGAGATTTTCAGTAATGATCTCTTACAAGAGGCCTTAGGTAAAACCCTCTTTCTAATAGGAGTTATGAATTTCTTTATTGATTACTTAAATATTTATGAGTACCTCAAACTATACCCAATGTCCACCCTGTAAGCAGACCCTTTAAGAGAGCAAGGTACGAAATCAAAGCATAGCCTCTTCATTCTAGATCAGTCTCAAGTATCTCAAGTTCAAGGATATTTGCACATTGCCATATCGAGATGTATCATTAACAAGGTTTAGAATTCCATATGATAATCTCAGGCAATCACTCCAATGTACTTACTACTCGTAGTAATCATCCACATGTTATACTTAGACATCTCCATGTCTGCATCTTTACGAGATAAGATGATTTGATCAAATCAAATAGTATACACAAGTGCTAGTCTTTACGAATTAATAATGTTCCATCTTATTGGTTTTATGACTAGGAATATTTTAGGTAAAACATAATTGCACATGATAAGCATCTCACTATCATGATCACATCATGAATGCCTTCATGCTATGTTTACACTATGGACTTTATTAAGCAGTTATACGATTTTATTCTAAACATAAATAAATCACTAGTTAATAAAGAATACCTTTTATTAATATTATCTAAAATTATCATTACAATGATTGTCTTTAGAGTACCTATACTAACAATCTCCCACTTGCTCTAAAGCCAATCGCCTTTGTATCTAATACCATAGGCTAGTACATGACTATCGTACTTCTTCTGGGCTAGTGGCTTTGTAAGCGGATTAGTTATGTTCTGATCAGTAGGGACTCTATCTATCTGTACATCATTTCTACCAATGATTTCCCTAATCAAGTGGTAATTTCGCATTACATGTTTGGATCTTTGATGAGACCGTGGCTCCTTTGCTTATGCAATGGCTCCATTGTTATCACAATACAACGTTATTGGATCAACAATGCTAGGAACCACATCAAGTTCTGTGATGAATTTCTTGACCCATACAACTTCCTTTGCTGCCTCTGAGGCTGCATTATACTTGGCTTCGGTAGTAGAATCGACAATTGTTTCTTGCTTTGCACTCCTCCAACTCATAACACCACCGTTTAGAATGAAAACAAATCCCAATTGTGATTTACAATCATCCTTATCAGTTTGGAAACTGGCATCAATATACACATTTACCTTAAGTTCTCCATCTCCATAGACCAATAACACATATTTAGTTCTTCTCAAGTACTTAAGAATGTTCTTGATTGCAATCCAGTGACCATCACCTAGATTGGACCTATATCTGCTCGTGACACTTAGAGCATATGATACATTAGGCCTAGCACATAACATAATTTATATGATAGATCTTATTATTGAAGCATAAGGAATCTTACTCATTCTCTCTCTTTCTTCTTGTGTCTTTGGACAAATTTTCTTAGTTACAGATATGCCATGGGTCATTGGTATGAACTCCTTTTTAGATGACTCCATGTTAAACCACTTTAGCACTTTATCTATGTATGTACCTTATGAAAGACCTAACAACCTTTTAGATCTATCTCTATAGATTCTAATTCCCAGAATATATGTTGCGTCGCCAAGGTCTTTCATGGAGAAGTTCTTAGATAACCAAATCTTAACTCCTTGTAATACTGAAATATCATTTCCTATTATTAATATGTAATCTATATATAATACCAGGAAAACCACTGCATTCCTATTAACCTTCTTAAAGACACAAGGTTCATCCTCATTTTGTGAAAAACGAAACTCTTTGATTGTTTCATTAAATCAGATGTTTCAACTCCTGAAAGCTTGTTTTAATTTATAAATGGATCTTTGTAGCTTACTTACCTTATTGCCATCATTAGATGTGAAACTCTCAGGTTGTGTCATGTAGTGAGGCCTCGCCCGAGCATCTCGTTCGGTCTGCTTGGAATCAGAATGCTCATTAAGGGTGACTTCTCATGATTGCGATGACATCGCGCATTTAATATAAATTAATTTTTATTTTTGAAATTGAACTGGGAAGTCGCCACCTTAAGTTATTTTAGTTGGAAAACTTTAAGGAAAAAAACCTATTTTTGACTCCAATATTTATCCCAAAGAAAAAAATGCACTAGACCTTTGAAACCAAAGAGGATTTGGGGGCTAGGTTTTCGGTTAATACTTGGCTCTTATGCTTAACTTTGATTTAAATGATTTTTTATGAACAATTTAAGAATGACATTTATACATGAATGAGTAAGTAAAGCAATAAAGCATTTAAATAAAGCAATAAGTAGATTAATTATTATAATTAAAACCCCAAAATAGAGGATATTAACTCTAGCCCTTATGGGTTCTAGGTTGATCACACATTCCTCAAATAAGCTAAAGCAGAAAGGGAAAATAGTTTTTTATAGCTTTTGGATTTGAAGCATTTGAAATAAGTAGGCCCACATATCCTTTTGAATAGGAATCAAAATCGACGTAGTTCGCCCTTCTTGCAAAAGGATTGGTCTAATTTTAAACCCAATTTATCATGTTTTGTTTGTTTGGTGCTTTACCAAATTGAAAAGAGCAAGTTTAGAGATTATACCTTTGGTCTTGGTCTTGGAGGAGACGGCGGTCTGAGGGTTTTTTCGGATCGAAGTTCCACCTTGAGAAGTGATAGAGACGGTCAGATCGCCTCCTTGGACCAGAATTCCTTTTGGAATATGGATGAATTAATTAATTATCAAACATTTGGAGGAACCACGCGCTTCAATTTTGTCATTCTTTAACTCAAAGAGAACTAAAGAAATAAGAAAGCAAATAAATGAGGGAGAAAATAGTGAAATCAAATAGTGAAAACTCAAACTAGGTGATTTCGGTGTGATTTGGAAGGTGGAGGAAGCTCTCTATTTATAATAGAAGCTTGGGGGGTCTTATTTCATCATTTCTTGATGTGGGATTTGGTGAAAAAAGTGCAAAGTACTAAGCTGCCACCGGGCAGAAGGGGGAGTGCCACCGGAGGGGGGTGGTGGTGCCACCAAAGGGGGGGAAGGAGGGGCGCAACAGGTGTAAAGGTGGGCGGCAGCTCAAGGAGTAGAGGAAACAAACAATTGCTACCACCCTTGAGGCAGGGCGGCACTGCCCCCTAAGGGTGGCGGCAATGCCATCCCTTGAGGGTGGTAGCCTGGGCCCAAATCCTTTTCGGTGTTTTCCTAGTCCATCGGTGAATGGGCCGAGCTTCGGTTAGTGTCGTTCGGCTTGGCACAAGTCCGAGGGATGTAAAAAATCAGTGTTCACAACTGCCCCATCACGATTGTCCATTTCGGATGGCAAACGTGATAGTAGTCAACCGGCCTATTTTTGTCTGTTTGAAACAAAATAAGAGTTAAAAAATGTACCTTAGGGTACCTGGAGACATGTAAGTCTGATCGGGCTAGCTTTGGACCACTTCTAATTTTTTGACATTTTTCTGTTTTTGATGTTTTTTGGCTGATGCTTTATCAATTGAAAATCCAGTAAAGCCTCTACTAGAGCCCACTAGTTTTGTATCTTTTTCGAGCACCATGTACAGAGTGATGTTTGATCTGTCTCAGGGAGCTTTCTCTTCTTATTGAGGGACTTACTTTATCTGGAAGGTACTCTCTGCACCTTGTCTTTCTACTTGACTTAACCTCTTGTTTGCCTTACTGCTTGCCTTGACTTTCTGTTTGTCTTGACTTCTGCTTGCTTTGATTTTCTATTTGTCTTAACTTTCTACTTGCCTTGACTTTCTGCTTTTGCTGTTAGTCAGACTATGATGTATGAATGATATTATGTATATATGTATGCATGAATTTTATGACTTTCTATTATGTTTCCCCATGTAATGAATGCAAACTTATGCAATACTATGGAATGTTATGCAATTTTATACCCTAAAAATGCAACTGAATGAAATTAAGTGCATCAGAATGCCCTAAAATGCCTCTGGGACCCTAATTTTCTGAATTTCTCATGGATTTTCATGCGAAACAGCTCACTGCCACCAGCTAGAGAGGGTGGTACCGCCCTAGCTTATTTTCATCCCTTTTTTATAAATATGTTCCTTTTCCATTCAGAAAGTCACTTTGACTCCTTGTCATCATATTCTGCACTTCTTTCTTTTATTTAAACTTATTTTGTTCTCTCATGGAGCCCTACTATAGTCATCATATGTTTTTGTGGACTAAGAATATGGACAAGGTTGAGAGGATCAACTTAGGCAAATATGGGATTAATTCTGTCTTGACTCTGAGAGGAGTGAAAGTGGACTGGGATTTCCTTAAGGCTTGTCTTAGGTTTTGGGATCCCATAGACCATGTGTTTCAGTTTGGGGCTAGCATGGAGGAAATGTGCCCCACTTTGAGGAGTTTAGTGCTATCCTTGGAAGCAATCCAGATGCTACATTGACCACTTCTGAATACCGAGTAGGGTATTTTCATTCTTTCAAAAGACTTCTAGGACTGAGTCATACACTTGTTGACTCTATGGTAATGGGGGACCAAATCAACCTGACTGCAATCGTGGCAGAGTTCCAGTACCAAGAGGATCATGGGGATCAAGTTAGGTAGAAGCTTAAGATGAATGCCTTCATATAATGTTTGACTACTAGATGCTTATTCTTCAGTTCACCTGGCTGGGGAGATATCTAGATAGTGGAGCTGGTGTCTCAGATGGAGTGAGGTTCTACTATTGCCAGTCTGATCTTGGCAGAGACCTTGCACAGCTTGGATAACAACTATAGAGTCAAGAGGCCTTGGTCTATTAGCCCAGTCATACTTCAGGTAAGAGCATTTTATTCTTCCTTTTTTCTTTCATCACTACTTAGGCTTCTTTTCAAACTCTAATTTCCTTTCAGGTTTGGCTTAAGGCCCATCTTTGAGTGGTGGGCCCTCCAAACAGGCTGCCTTATTCTGCTTCTCAGTACCGCATTTGGAGGACCTTAATCCATTTCAACTCAAAAAAGGGATGAATTGCTTGGATTTTGGAGCTGGACCCTGAGAGTTTGCTCTGGCATTGTACATGGTATGAGATCATATCATTCATCACTATGAGTTATGGATACAAGATGGTCTACTTAATGGGCATGTCCATGACCACTTTTTATCAAGGAACCAGAATTTTGAAGTAGATGGGACAGGCTTAAGGTACTCCTCTTGATGGAATTGTATTTCCTACTTTTTTGATTATTGGTTCGATTTCTCAGGTCATAATGAATGGCTAGAGGTGATCCATGCATTTTGTTCAACCAGCAGGCTTGACAGGCAAGTTGGAAGACTATGATGCTTGGTTTATCATGGCAGTATGGCCTATTGAGAAGGTGAGGAGAGTTGCCTTGATAACGGAGATAGAGGCAGACATGACCATTGAGGCTAAGACAGAGAAGGTAGCTGCTGCATCAGAGGATAGAGATAGAGTAGAGATAGTAGCAGAACCAGAGGTGATTGCTGCTGACGATGGGAATGTCGATGACACGAGAGATTTCATCCAAGGAGGATGAAGACCTAGACTTTTCTGGATTTCGTCTTATAGATTGTGTTTAGACTCTGTTTCTCTTTTTATTATATATATATATATACATATACATATATATATATACATATATATATACATATATATATACATATATATATGTATATATATATATACATATACATATATATATATGTATATATATGTATATATATATATACATATATATATGTATATATATATGTATATATGTATATGTATATATACATATGTATATATATATATACATATATATGTATATGTATATATACATATATATGTATATATACATATACATATATATATATGTATATATATATGTATATA
>CANXYC010354248.1:0-22549 GCA_948193065.1 Aleurites moluccanus
TCCAATTCACTTTGTTTCAATCATACAACCATCAATCCATGCCATACACATCAAATTAACAACATTTGAAGCATTAAACCTATCAAAACCATACTTTAGTTCAATGTTCATCCTATTAGGGTTTCAACCTATTCCTTTGAATTCTAACCGTGAAAAATGAATTCTAATCCATGAATATCAACAAGAAACATCATACAAACATTATTGAACAAATAGAATTCAAAAACTAACAACTTACCAAATTTTCTTCCATATCTTCCTTGAATTATTTGGTGGCCTTAATGTGTTTTTCTTTGAAATCTAAGGCTAGATTTGTGTTTAGGATGATAGAATATATCTAATTCTATAAAAAATGGAAGGAAAACAACAAAGAATGGATGGAGCAAGGCGTGGCCAAACCTAAGGCTGCTTAACAATGGAGTTGGCTGAATTGTTTTCCAAGGAAGAAGAAGACAAATGGTGAATTTATCCAAATACTAAAAGATGGGATCCTATGGTTTAGGTTTCATAGTAATTTTGGTGAAACCTAGTCATCCAACCATCCATTCTTCTTACTTATATACTATTGGTTCATCCAAAGTCAACTTAGATAGATACCACATACATTTAACATACCAAATCCAAAACCAAAGCCAATAATCTCATACTTTGAGCTTATGATAGCAAATTTGAAACCTACTCATCTAACCACTCATTTCTTCATCATTTGATCCAATCATTAGATTTAATCAAGCCTAAACTAATACCATAGGGTTTCACACACTCAATAACTCCATATAATAAAGGAAAAGACCAAAATACCCCTAGTGTAACCAAAGCACCGAAATTGCATAACTTGCCGGGAATCATTTTTCAACCGGGTTTATTTCTCTAACTAATACTCAAATAAAATAAATAATTTCATTGTCAAGTCTTTAAATTCTTTTCTACCTCCA
Organism: Aleurites moluccanus; assembly: GCA_948193065.1. Taxonomy (NCBI): domain Eukaryota; kingdom Viridiplantae; phylum Streptophyta; class Magnoliopsida; order Malpighiales; family Euphorbiaceae; genus Aleurites; species Aleurites moluccanus. The sequence continues at coordinate 936 of CANXYC010354248.1, forward strand.
AATATGATACTAAATCCATTAAAATCCGACGGGTGAAAAATGACCATTTTGCCTCCAGTTTATCAAAATCTCAAAATTACCCGATTTTGTCCTAACAGCCTTTAAACCACTTTTATGCCTAAAATCTATTCATATAACATGCATAACCATCTATTTAATGCATAAACACACTCCATTATCAATGCAAAAGAAAGAAAAAATTTCTCCCTTAATTGCCCCTTTAATGGTTTAGGTTGAGGTGTTACAGACAACTTGAAGAGTAAAATGTATACTAAATTTAAAGTAAGTTAACACAAATATATGGATAATAAGAGAACTAAAATAATGTTAACTTTTGATAAAAAGAAAGTGTTGAAAAGAGATTGGAATGACTGGGAAATAATAGAATGGCAAAATTATAAATAAGAGCAACTTTAGGGACATTTTCGGAAACGGGCTATCTAGGACACAAAATCAGACCCATAGTATTTTGAAATGGTAAAACAGCCCAAATTAAGTCATTTTACTCCTCACAGTAAAGGTTGAATATAAACAGGATAGACATAATAAATTACATAAAAGTTTTGGAGTAAAGATGCAAATAAGAAAAATTTTGGGCAAAAGTACAAATATCAATAGTTATGGTGCCCATAAGAAAATATCATTTTGGACAAAAAAAATTCTGGAGCATTTTTGGATTTATGGCCAGCCACTTGTATGAATAAAAATGGATTTTTATTTTTTGTTTTTGTTTTCATATGACAAGGCACTAAATGTCTAGAATTTTCCATAACTTTCTCTTATCTAATGCATTTACTTGGTTTAGAGTATTTAAAAAGGAAAGGAATGGTTAGATAATTGGAAAGGTGACCAAACTACCATTAGATTAGCAACAAAAATTTATATTTCACTATCTTCTTTATAAATCAACCAAATGAAATAGGTAATGGATGGAAGGAAGTTGATGGAGGAGATAGATGGAGATGTGCATTAACATCAAAACTGCTTTGGACAAACAAAAGGAGGTGAAACTCAAGTATTTAAATCAAAGTAAGATTTCTTAAATTAGCTAATTGATTGAATATAAGAGTGTTATAATTTAATTTAGTAAATAATTGAGTTAATTAAGCTAAAACTATAAAGGATGGACTTGGGTTTAAAAAGGGATTTTGAAAACTATTTTTAGGCAGTAAATTTTAGCTAATATTATGAATTTTTAATGAATGAATTTGAGGTTAGTAAAAACATAAAATTTGTAGATAAATATGTTAATTAGATTTTTGCAAAAGGAATTGATGAAATTCGAAGTGAGGAGAGAGTAATTGAACAAAAATCATGATTGTCCATAATTAGGTTTTCTGAAATTTTTCTATTGTATTTTAATTATTTAGAGTGATAGAGAAAGAATTAGAAGAAGTGTTCAGCATTAAAAATTTTCATTTATGTTTTATCTATAGGCCTATAGAAGGTTTTTTCAATTAGATTTATGGTTTATGAGATATTGAATAAAAAGTGTAGACTGCCAGAATTGACTGATAAATAGAATATATGTTATTAAGTTCTATTGATATAAGGGCATTAAAGTCTAAATTAAGGAAAGTATAAAACATGAAAAATGTTCATTTATATATTAAATAAATTTCTATAAAATTATTTTGCAATTGATGAAGTACAGATTGAGTTATAGATAGAGGAACAAGGTCTGCCTAGATAAGAATTGCAGAACAGTAGGCTCAACTTTGATGAATTGTTTAGAATGATGTGGTAGTCAGAATGACTTCAAATTTGGATATGTTATAATATTATATGTATATTTTCAATAGGGAAAATAATTACAATAATTGGTTAAGTATAGATTTAGATATAGATAAAATAGTTCAGATTTCTAGAATAGGATTACAGGCAAAATGCAGGGCGGCAGGGCCTGTTATAAGTCTAAGTTCAAATTAACACCATAAATTGTATAGTAGTGAGATTAATATGATTTTTGGATATGTTAGAAATTTATATGTTAGGTTTAAGTAGGAATAATAATTAAATCAATTGGATAAGTATAAAAAGAGTTATAGAAAATAGAACACAACATGCCGGTGAGGATTTTCATATAGGCTGAATTTAGAAATTGGGGAAATTTTTAGAATTTCTTTAATACATGTATAATTAATACAATTTTATGATAATTAGTATCTAATTGTAATTAATTGGATATTTAGAGTTAATAATAAATAAAATACATGATTGAGACTGTGGATGCTAAATCATGGAACCAAGGCAAGAGGGAAAAGAAAGGATATCAGTGGAAGTACTAGTCAAAGGTGAGTTATATGTACATCATCACACATGTTCTTTAATATACCTTGATTCATTGCATTTGAATGACCATTCTTAATTGAACACCAAACATATCTTTGTATAACTATAAAATAACCAAGCCTAAATTTGATGAATTGATATTGACTTGATATTGAAATATAAATGGATACCTGAACAATTCCAGTGAACATATGATTATTATTGAGATTTACTGATTACTGAATATCAATGCACTTTATTATTGCTCCATTGGCTCAATATACATATTTGTATAGTAGAGCTATTATACTGATGGGGTTGTAAGGGCAAAATCATCGGCATTATGCACAGTGGCCTACTGGACAGGGCTAAATGTTTGGGACCCTAGCTAGGAAGGGATTTGTCTCAGCCGTAAGGTCTGGCCCACCTTACGTAATACATAGATATTCGACTATAGTTGCAGACCCTCTATGTCTGTTATATGAACATGACTAGTTCCCTTTACACTTCATTGATACCGAATAGTGTTGCCTATTAATTTGATTATACTCAATATCTAACACTTTATTATTGATATTGTTTCCTTCATATTTTCCATTGTTACCTAATCCTTTGCATGTAGCATGATGTATATGTAACTCACTGAGTATTTTTATACTCACTATATAGTGTTTATAATTTTTACAGGAATGAGATAGAGAAGGCTGATTCTAAGTCAATTTCTTCTCTGACTTGGGACGTCAAGTACATCGAGGTAGAATTTTATTTTTAAAAGGTCATAAGTATCAACTCTTAGAGCTCTATAGTACGGTGTATAATTATGTGATTACGTACTGTAATATTGTATAAATAGTGAAATAACTGACATTCAAGTGACATTAAAAATGTAATGTGATTTGCTATTAAAGTTTAGTAGTGAATGTCGATAATATGTAATGCTTAATAATTGATAATAATAATGATAGTGAAGTGATAAAGACAGTGATACTGAAAATAACAAAATAAAATTTACATGTTATGAAAGAGATTTAGAAGTGTCATGATTGCCTATTGAATTATGGAGTTGAGGGTATAAGAATGATGATATTGGAAGTGCATTTTAGTGCAAGTTGTGAAATTATAAATATAATTTGGGAATAAGGTTAAAATTATAAAATAACTCTATTAAATTTTTTATAATACTGACTATTGTTAAATGGACTTAGATTATTAATGAATGATTTTGAATATAATTGATTATTCTATATAGTGTTAGTGGGTTCTACGGGTTTCCAGTGACCTTAGGTCTACCCGTGCCCTAGACTCATCGCAGCCCAAAAGTGGATCATGACATAAGGCACTAGTGATATCCAATGATTCAACTTCCCTACCATATTTGTGCTTTTAAAGACAAACTTATTATAAGATTTTGGTTGGTCAATCTTCAAAGTGCCCTGAAGTTCTTAGTGATCTAAAGATGTAGTAGAATAATTTTGAATTAGACATGGAAGTTCATAAGATGAGTTACAGTGCCAACAGGTACATGGACAACCCAATAGAAAAAAGAGTTTCTCAATGCTACAGAGTTATTGTTAAATAAATTGTCAAACAACAGATAACATCATAAAATCTTTATAGAAATAGAAATTTTAATTTATTTAAATGGCCAAATATTAAAATGGGGTCATAAATATTATTTAATGATTAAATAAAAATTAAATTGATTTCACTAAATAAATCTATTTTTATGTCGCCAATAAAATTTATGCCACATACACTAAGTATAAGTAATATAGTTTCTCCCACATCCTCTATAAATAAAGGATCCCAAAGCTCATTCGAGGATGGAGAGAAGACAAGTTTAAAAAGTTTTGATGCTTTGACAAGCCCATTATTCAAGGTAAAAAGAACTTCTACATTCAAGCATAGTGACTATCATATCTTCTATAAATATAGTCATCAAGTCATAATTCTTTAAAAATGTATTCATCATTCATTGGAGATTCAACCTAACTTCTTCACCAAATCAAAGAAGAAATTTCTACCGATTCAAGAAAAAGCTTTACCAATCCCTTGAATCGCACTTGTCAATAAGGGAATTGTCATGTCCTGATTTCAAAACATGACGGTCCTAGAATATAGGAGATGCCAAAGGCTATTGACACCCGTATAACCCAGTATCATTTTCTATATTCCATTTACTATCTAATTCATCACTTATTATTCATTTTGTTACTTTGTAGTCTGTCTTATTGTAATTTACAGTGCATTTGACTATAATCATTATACTCATAAGGAATATTAAAATTTAACTTCCTTATAATATCATGTATTCACAAATGCAGTCTAACTATACCTTTTATACACAACCATGGAGCAATTAAGAATATAAACATATTACAGTGTTTAAAATAATTACACTGTTAAATTGACACTGTAGAAATCCATAGAGGAACAAGTGTTGGGATTCTGCCTTTTACTCTAGACTTGAAAAATGGGAAACAACTAAATGAATGAGTATAAAATACTCAGTGAATCTAATATACATCATCTAATGGAAATGGCTAGGATAACAATAATAAATAGGCCGATAATCAATAAATAAATAAGTTGTACACCGATTACAGAATAAGACTTAGGTTACTGTAGAAGAGTGCAAAATCAATAAATAGGTCAATGAAGCTTATATTATGTAAATAAGACAGATGGTGGGCCATGAACACGTATAACATATATCCATATGATATCAATATACATAAGACTGATATGGTCTTATGGCTAGGACCGTTAACCCTTCCCAACTAGGGTATCCAGTATACAATGTGCACATTGTCGACGGTATTTACCCACTACCACATCGATGAGAAAGCTTTGTCAAATCAAATCAGAACCAAAATCATCATGGAAAGAAGTCAATGATATCAATATATATCAATGGTCTAATCAATAAACAATAACTCGTGAATAATTCAAACGAGACTATAATAAGCAATGAATAAGCAATAGAAGGTACGTAAGCAATAGCAATAAGCATAACAATTACCATTGGATTGAAACATAACTTTGTCATCAATGGTCAAATAGTTGGCACAATTGGCATGCCAATGTCGCTGGCGACGATGGCATTGAAATGGTAGGCCTATGGATGAAACAAATGATAGGCCTATGGCAAATGAACTAGGTATTTCATCAAACACATGGTATGCATCATTGAATGGATAATTTGGCTAGGTTATGGTGCAACATTGATATTGCCCATATAATCAACAATAAGCTCTCGATCAAGGAAACTCAATAAGCAATAGATATCCATCAATAAACAACATTTAAAGGATTAAAATGGCTTATGAATCATGAAGAAAACAAGGCAAAAATTTCAAAAGAATGGCCACCACCTAGTTCGGCCAAAACAAGATTTTCATGTAAGGTTTCCAATGTTCAATCTAAGACTTTAGGCATGTTAAATGATGTATTTAAACTCACCTCACACTTCAAATCACCTTGGAAAATTGATTTGCCACCAAAATCTCTAAAGAAGGCAAAATTGGCAATCTTCCTCTACTTTATTTTTTACATCAAACCAACCACAAAATATTCATCCATTAGCCTCCAATTAATATATTCTAAGCTTAATAAACATTAACTAACATTAATTCAAAGTTTCAAATCACAAAACTTTCAACTAGGGTTTCAATTTGGGGAAAATTCACCAAATGCATCAATAGATGCAATTAAACATAAAACCCATTATATGTAACATATAATACACCTAAATCATCTAATAAACCAAAGAAATCAACTTGTTACCTTATGTTGATGCTCCACCTGAAATCTACAAGTTATTGATTCTTGAAATTCTTTGATTTTCCAAGTGAAATCTTGGTTGGAAATTAAAGAATAAAGGGTAATTTCAAGTTTTCCTTAGTTTTTCCTTAAGAAAAAGCTTGAGAAATGGAGGAGAAAGGAAGAAATATGGTTCGGCCACCATAGAAGAGAGGAAGAAGATGGGCAAAAATTTCCTAAGGCATGCTTATATAGTAAGTAAAATTAGCAAATTATATTTTGGTCCTCAAACTATCTAATAATTCGACTTTGACCCCACTTTCTTCTGTAATTTATTCTGTTAATTCTGTCAGGAATTAGATTTCAGAGTGGGAGCTGAAATGGCTTTATTTTATCTGTAGTGTATTATAAAAATAGTTTCGGAGCTATTTTGGAACATATATAATGGGTTTCCTAAAATACCCCTAAAGTTTGACTTATTTATGATTTTGCCATTACTCTTATTTTCAGTATTTCGAAACATTTTTCAACTCTTCCTTTTCACTAAAATTTCTCATATAAACATATGACTCTTTACCCCTGGTATGAATTAGAAATTCATCAGTCAACCAAACTGTTATTTTCTTGGGCAGTGTAATTAACACCGATGTTTTTTGGAATAGTGTCGCAAATGTGACCTGATTGAGGTTCAAAAATTTTCCTTAACTATATTGGTGTTTCCAGTCTAATAACTAGTTATGTTATTATATTCTTATGAAAATTTTCTTGGGTATTACATTCTATCCCCTTTAAAATAAATTCAACCTCAAATTTAAAATAATTATGTATCTTAATGTTGAAATAGGAATGGATACTTGGCCATCATATCATATTCGCTCTCCCAGGTACACTCCCCCATTGATTGATTTCTCTAAAACACTTTGACTATCAATATTTCCTTATTCCATAATTGCCTGACTTATCGATCCATAATCTTTTTTGGCACTTCTTCATATGACAAGTCTTCATTAACACCAATATATTATACTTCTAATACATGGGATGGGTCAAACACGTACTTCTGTAGCATCGAGATATGAAATATTAGATGAACATGGCTTAAATTGAGTGGAAGAGCCAATTTGTAGGCCACATTACCGATATTCTCAAGAATTTCAAATGGTCCCACATATCTTGGTGATTGTTTCCCTTTCTTCCCAAGTCTCATAACACCATTCATAGGTGAGATTTTGAGAAATATATGGTCACTAATAGCAAAGTGCACATCTTTCCGCTTTAGATCTGCATAACTCTTTTGTTTATTGAAAGTGGTCTTCATTCGTTCTTTAATGATTCACACTTTTCCACTATTTCTTTTATCAACTCCGGGCCCTCTAACTGTTTCTCACCCAGTTCCACCCAACATAACAGAGACCAGCTTTTCTACCATACAGTGCTTCATAAGGAGCTATTCCGATAGAAGAATGGTAACTGTTGTTGTAGGAGAACTCAATTAGTGGTAGATACTAATCCCAGTTACCTTTGAAGTCCAGAACACATAAACGTATCATATCTTCCAGTGTCTGGATAATCCTCTCTGACTATCCATCAGTTTTGTGGATGGAAAGTTGTACTAAATCGTAGCTGTGTACCAATAGCCTCTTGAAATTTCTGCCAAAACTAAGAAGTAAACTGTGTCCCTTTATCCAATATAACAACCAATGGAACTCCATGAAGTCATACAATCTTATCAACATATAGATGTGCATACTGAGCTGCAGAATAATTTGTGTTAACCTCGAGGAAATGAGCAGACTTGTCAATCTATCCACAATAACCCATATGGAGTCATAACCCTATATAGTCCTCGGTAAAATGACTACAAAATCCACAGTAATTTGCTCCCATTTCCACTCTGGCAACTCTATCTCCTAAAGTAAACCAAACGGCTTCTAGTGCTCAAACTTAACCTGTTCACAGGCTAAGCATATGGACACAAATCTAACTACGTCCCTATATATATTTTGCCACCAATAGACATCCTTAAAATCATGGTACATCTTGGTGATTCCATGATGTACACTATAATAAGAATAATGGGCTTCTCTTATAATTTGATCCTGGAGTCCATCTATGTCAGGCACATATAATCGTTTACCACATCTCAACACACCATCATCAACTGTAAACTCTGGAGCTTTACCCTTATGAACATCTTCTTTTAACTTCAAAAGATATGGATCTTTGTCCTATGCCATCTTAATATCATCAATCAACAGAGGCTTAACCCGAAATTGGGCTATCAGAGCATAGGTGTATATGAATAGTAACTAGATACAGAGTAATAGACTTAAGTAAATCATGGAGCATAGGAATTATTGTTTTGTATTTTATTGTATTCATCAAGTATGTATGAGTATTCTATGTTTCTGTAATGTACTGGGTTTGTTGTTTCTATTTTCTAATAGTTGACAGAAATTTCTGACTACAGAGATAGAGAGGATACTAGTGTAACACCTCAGTCAAACCTATAACTTGAGCTATAAAGGGTAACTTAGGGGGGAATTTTTCCTTGACTTGAACTTGATAATTTTTATGCATTTTATGCATGAAATTGATAGATATACATGTTATATGATGTGCTTGAGTGAATAGAAGGGGTTTAGAAGCTGTTAGGATGAAATCGGGTAAAAATGGATTTTTGGTGAATTGGGGGCAAAATGGTCATTTCACACCCCTCGAGTTTTTATGGAATTAATAGCATATTTGAAGGTAAAAAAGAATATTAGGACATGAAAATGATGATATTATGTTTAAATGAATAATTGTTGGAGAATTAAACTCGGTAGAAAATAATCCCGGGCAAAGCTGCTCGATTTGGGATTTCAATTGAACTAGGGGTAGTTTAGTCTTTTCCTATGCATTATGGACTTCTATAGTGTATGAAAACCTATGGAATCATTGTAGGCTCATCTAAATCTAACCATTGGATGAAAAGATGAAGAAATGGATTGTTGGATAGCTAGGTTTCACCATTTGTACCATAAACTCAAAATATAGGATTGCACCATTGATATTTAAAGTAGATTTTTCCTACCCCTTCATCATTCTTCATCTTCCTTATCAATTCACCATTCAAACTTTCTCTCTCCACTATTTGAAAGTTTCGTCCAACCTTGAACAACACCATAACTTGTTGTTTTCTTTCATTTTTTGATGGAAACTTGTTAATTCCATCATTCTAAACACAATCATATCCATAGATTCAAAGGAAAAACAAGAAAAAATGACAAATCAAAGCTTTGAATTTTTTGAAGAATTATTTAAAAGTAAGTGATTTTGTAATTATTTTGGTTTAATTATGATCTTAAGATGTTCTTTGATGTTAATTAGTAACAAAAATGTGTTTTGGATGGAAGAAAAATCAAAAGTTGGAAAGGAAACCATAATAGGAAGAAATATGAATCAAAGTGTTGTTTTGATGGATCCTTTTGTTCAAATGATGTATATTTGATGTGTTTAACATGAATTAGTAGTTAAATAATGGAAAAAAAAATCCATTTGGATGAAGTTTCACCTTGGCCAAAATTTGAGATGCTTGTGTAATGGTTTGGTGTTCGATGTTTAATAGGTTTAAATGATTGAATGATATGTATTTGACATGTTTATATGTTGTATAATTGAATGGTGTTGAAAAATGGATGAATGGAATGAATTCCATTTTGGCCGAACCATTTGACTTTGTTAGTTCAATGTGTTAGGTTAAAGTGATTAGGAAGGAAGTGTTTGAGTATGGTTAAGTGTTGAATATAATGCAAATGTATAAGTTTGGTTATGGAAAAGATGTTTGATATAAGTACTTGGATGCTAAACTTGAATATTGGTGTACGTTTGATATGGAATGCCAAGTTAAGTATATATGAGCTCTTAATATTGTATATAAGTGATGAATATATGAAATGTAAGATAAATGTGATGATAGAATCTGTGTACTGCATAAAGGAATGGAAAATGCGTAAAATGTGCAAAGTGAGGTCTATAGGGTATAATGTGTATGTCTTATGTGATTGTATGTGTATTTTGTGTTTTACAATGTTATTAAGTCTTACTAGAGTGTTATATGTGATAATAGGTGAACCGTCAAATACTCCAGCTAGGAGTGTAGAATGGCATGCCGATTAGGGCTCGAGAGCAGTGTCGGGGAATAAAAAAAGACAAATTGTGTTAAAGGTGAGTCTATATGTATAATCATGCATGATTTGCATCATATATAATATAAAAAGTCATTTGGACTGATAAACTAGTATTTGTTATATTATAGTACATACAGTGCAAATTGGCCCGTAAATACACTCACCGAAATGACCTAAACTTTGTCTGTCTATAAAATGAAATCTAGAAAACCAATTAGGCCACCATTTGGCCCAATCATCTAATCTTGACCTTAGCTTTAAAACGGTACCTCATGGTCCACCTAAATCCTTTGGCAACATACTTAACCAGAAACAACTTAAAAATCCCAAAACAGACCCGTAACGGTGAGTGTCAATTGCGGCAGCGCAACTGGACCCTGTCGGACATTTTTTTGACATTACCCAAACTTGTTCTATTATTCATTATAAATATATATATGATCGTTCTATAGCTATATGAGTTCTATTTATGCTATTCATATTGTTATATGGAGACACACCTATATGGTACTACAACAAGGCTACCTCGATGGTGTAGCGGGTAATTCCATCGACTGTGTGCACACTTGTATTTATTTGACCCTTGCTTGGGAGGGGAGTTATATTCTCTAGTCATAAGGGATGATCCCCCTTATGTAAAGTGAGTTGTGCACTTTATGATTGTGCTGGAGTATTAAATTACAAATAGTGCTAATGCACTTTTCATTTGACCGAGTCCTATTATATCATATGTGTGTTGACTCGTACACTGGATACTTACATGAATATTGATATGGATATTTATATGAATATTGATATGGACACTTGTTATCTTATATTGATTCTACAATCCATATATGGGCAACCATGGTATTATGAACATCTACTGCATTTTTATATATATGGATTCACTGAGTATTTTTATACTCACCCCCTTAGTGGTTTATATTTTCAGGTTTGCAGTGAGACTCGTATTCCATTGGTACCTCCTAATCTCATCGTGGAATTTTGATACTTGTAACATGTAAAATTCTAGTCCTAAAAGTATATGTAAATATTTATACAGTATAGAGGTTCCATGGTACTGTAAACTAAGGAGTGGCATGTATATATGTGTGTTTGCATCTGTATAGTTTTGCAGATAAATTATACTATGGATATATATATATATATGTTATGCTATGAATGAAAATGATTTGATATATATATATATATATATATATTGAGTTGATATTGAAGATCCAGAGGGATCATTGATTTGAGTATTGATGATGATATATATTGGAAATGTTAATTTACATGTTTTACAACTGGGCATAGTCAAATTATAGAGGAGATGCTGTTGAAATTTATGCACCATTATTAAGATGATTACATGAATTGCATGCCATATAGTATAGTTAATTGGGTTCTTAGTGGTACTGGTAGCTTAGGCAACACCCATACCTTAGGATCGTCGCGGCTCCTAGGTTGGGTTGTGATAAAGGTGGTATCAGAGCTAAAGGTTTATATAACCTGTAGTGTTTGCATATTTATAGCAATAGAAGTATCATGGAATATAGGATATTCATATATCATCAAATTGACAAGTCTTCTTCTTTGTTTGAAATTTTGCGTATCTATGATCTAAATATTCTTTTATATATTGATTTGTACAGTGTGTTAAGATGTCAGAGAGGGGAACTAGACGATCTAGGCCTATTGAAGGGGATGAATATCATAGATCTAGTGAGGAAGTAGGGGTTGCTTCTAACAATCTGCTATATGGAGAACTCAGTCTGAGCCCTCCAGGTCATAGAGATGAACTGAGTCTGATTCGATGGGTGAGGCACCCTGGAGATAGGAGATGCAGGAAATGAGACAGGAAATATTACAGATCATCAGAACTCATTTTGCAGCACAGCCTGCAGTGGTACAGCCACTACTACCTCCAGTATAGCCAGTAGTGCCACCAGTACCTCAGAGGGAGCCAGTAGTGTTACAAGGGGATAGAGTACGCAGGGCTATCATAGAGGGTGGTGTATCTGTTGAGGAATTCATGAGATTGAGACTGCCTACTTTTTCAGAGGAATATGGTACTGACCCTAGTGATTTTATTAACAGAGTTGACAAGATGGTTCGTACACTACCTTGTTCAAATGCTAGAACTATTGAGTTAGTGAGATTATTGCTGGAGGTAAATGCTTTTACCTGGTTTGTGGAACATATTGATGAGAATGTTCACAGTGATGATCCTATGACATAGGCAGAATTCAAACAGAGAATGATGGATGAATTTCTGACAGAGGGGTTGAGAGAGAGCAATATTGTGAAGATTGAATAGTTGAGACAAGGGAACTTATCTATGTTGGAATATGCCAGAGAGTTTAGACGGTTGAGTAAATATGCCAGAATGATTGCTCCTACTAAGGATGATTTGATTAGATGATTTAGGAGAGGTTTACATGCAACCCTGCATAACATTCTGTTGGCTATGGAGTTTACTTCATTGAGTTGAGCTATTGACAAAGCAACCCAGATGGATGCAAAATACAAGGAAAAAATATTTGATAGGGAACAAAAGAAGAAGGGAAGAGGAGGAGAGTGTCGTAGACCTAGGGAGGGATCATCCCAGACTTTTGCACCTAGACCTCCTCTCAGGCCAATATAGTCATTGCCACCTCCCAGCCAGAGGCAGGATTTAGGTAGAGGTATCAGTATGAGGCCTCTTATTTTTAGCTATTTTCGAGGCCCGGTTAGACCATTACAGATGACATCATCAGTGCCCATATGTACTTTTTGTTGGAAGAGACATTCGAGGGCATGTCATATCAGGATAGGAGCATGCCTTAGATGTGGACAGTTTGGGCATTTTTACAGAGATTACTCTATGTTCAGAGTTGCATAGCCTTCAGAGGCAGGATCATCCCAGCCATCAGTGCAGATAGGTAGGGGGAGTACAGGTAGAGGCAGACTAGCAGGATAGGGTCCATCAGCGGGACAGTTAGCAGCTAGTAGGGGCCAGGGGCATGTCATTGCAGTAACCCAACAGCAGGCCCAGAAATACCATGATACAGTTGTAGGTATGATTTCTATACATGATATAGTGGCTTATGTGTTATTTGATTTGGGTGCAACCCATTCTTTTCTGTCACCTATGTTTGCTTTGAAATTGGGGTTGGGTAGAAAACCTTTACATATGCCCTTAGAAATAGCCACACCAATGGGAGATAAGGTTATTGTAAGGTATAAGTATGATGTTAGTGATATGAGAATTTGTGATAGATCGTTGCCTGCTGAATTGATTGAGTTACCTATATTGGAGTTTGATGTTATCCTTGGTATGGATTGGTTAATTGTTAATAAAGCTTCGATTGATTGTGCAATGAAAAGGATAAAATTTCGACCGGATGGGTAGGAAAAGTTCATTTTTTTAGAGGGAGGCTAATAGTTACATATCTGGGTTAGTGTCTGCAGTACAGGCAAAGAGATTGATGATAAAGGGATGTATTGCTTATTTGTCAATAGTGGTTGACACTACAGGGGTATCTAAAGAGTTAGAGCAGATTCCAGTGGTAAAGGAATTTATAGATGTATTTCCAGATGATCTTCTAAGACTGGCACTAGAGAGGGAGATTTAATTTGAGATTGAGGTATACCCTGGTACTGATCCCATATCCATTCCACTATATCAGATGGCACCACCATAGCTGAAAGAATTGAAAAAACAATTACAGGAATTGTGTGACGAAAGTTTTATCCGACCCAGTAGTTCACCTTAGGGAGCACCAGTGTTGTTGTAAAGAAAAAGGATGGGTCATTGCGGATATGCATTGATTACAAGCAATTGAATAAGGTGACAGTGAAAAATAAGTATCCCTTGCCTAGGATTGATGACCTGTTTGATCAGTTACAGGGAGCTTGTTTCTTCTCAAAGATAGATTTGAGATCTGGGTACCATCAGTTATGGATTAAAGGTGGACACATTCCAAAGACAACCTTCAGAAATAGATATAGGCACTATGAGTTTTTGGTGCTACCATTTGGGTTGACAAGTGCTCCAGCAACATTCATGGATATGATGAATCGGGTGTTCAGACCATTTATGGATAAATTCATAATTGTCTTTATTGATGACATCTTGGTGTACTCCATAAGTAGAGAAGAACATGAGGAGCATTTTAGAATCACATTGCAAATACTGCGGGACCATCAGCTGTATGCAAAGTTCTCAAAATGTGAGTTCTGGTTGACAGAGGTTGTATTTTTGGGACATGTTGTGAGCAAAGATGGCATAAAGGTGGATCCACATAAAGTAAAAGCAGTTGCTAATTGGCCACGTCCTACTACAGTCACAGAGATCTGGAGTTTTCTTGGTATGGCAGGGTATTACCGCAGATTTGTTAAAGACTTTTCCGGAATTGCTGCACCATTGACAAAGTTGACCCGAAAATAGGTGAAGTTTCAGTGGAATGATGAATGTGAAAAGAGTTTCTAGACTCTTAAAACCTGTTTGACCACTACACCAGTATTGACTCTTCCCTCCGAGGTAGGAAGTTTTGCTATATACTGTGATGCTTCGAGGATTGGTTTGGGTTGTGTATTGATGCAGGATAGAAAAGTGATTACATATGCTTCCTGCCAATTAAAGAAATATGAAGTGAACTACCCTACACATGATTTGGAAATGGCAGCAGTGATCTTTGCTTTAAAGATATGGAGACATTATTTGTATGGGGTAAGATGTGAGATTTACACTAATCATAAGAGTTTACAATACATCTTACAGTAAAAAGAACTGAATTTGAGGCAAAGAAAATGGGTTGAGTTGTTAAAAGACTATAACTGCCAGATTTTGTATCACTTTGGGAAAGCAAATGTGGTAGCAGATGCCCTTAGTAGAAAATCAATGGGAAGTTTATCTCATGTGATTGCTTCAAAAAGACCACTGGTATAAGAATAGCAGGAGTTAATGGCAGATGGTTTAACTTTGAATTTGGAAACACAAGGTAAGGAAATTGTATTGATAGCCCAGTTCCAGGTGAAATCCTTGCTTATATATGAGATAAAGAACTCCCAAAATGAAGATCCACAGTGTGTCAGGATTAGAGACTTAGTTCAAAATGGTAAGGCTCCTGATTTTTCTGTTGTGGGAGATGTATTAAAATGTAAGGGTCGATTGTGTGTTCCTGATATTAAAGAGTACAAAGAGCAGATTATGAAGGAAATTCATTACTCTTCTTACACAGTGCATCCAGGGGTAACAAAGATGTATTATGATTTGAAGGAACTTTACTGGTGGCCAAATATGAAGGGTGATGTAGCAAAGTTTGTTTCAAAGTGTTTACCTTGTCAGTAGGTGAAATTTGAACTTGAGAAACCTTCAGGTTTGCTTCAAGAGATTCAGCTACCAAAGTGGAAATGGGACCAAGTAACTAAGGATTTTGTGGTGGGTTTGCCAAGAACACAGAAAGGGTATGATTTAGTGTGGGTAATAGTGGATAGATTGATTAAGTCAGCTCACTTCTTAGAAGTAAAGACAACTCACACAGCTGCACAGTATGCCCAACAATATATGGATAAGATTGTACGATTCCATGGGGTTCCATCAGTAATCTTATTTGATAGAGGTACTCAGTTCACCTCCAGATTTTTGCAAAAATTCAAAGAGGCATTGGGTACTACGTTGTATTTCAGCACAATATTCCATCCTCAAATAGATGTATAGTCAGAGAGAACTATTCAGACACTGGAGGACATGTTGAGATTATGTGTGCTGGACTTAAAAGGCAGTTGGGATCATTTTCTACCACTGATAGAGTTTGCCTACAATAATAGCTACCATTCAACCATTGTAATGGCACCATATGAAGCTCTTTATGGCAGGAAATGCAAATCACCTATATGTTAGGTGGAACTAGGTGAGAAGTAGTTAGAGGGGTTAGATCTAATTAGAGAAACAATAGAGAAAGTCCCTATTATACAAGAAAGAATAAAGACTATTTTCAGCAAGCAGAAGAGCTATGTAGATCCAAAGAGAAAAGATGTGTAGTTTACAGTGGGTGGCCATGTGTTTTTGAAAATCTCTCTTATGAAAGGAGTGATAAGATTTGGGAAGAAAGGCAAGTTGTCACCTAGGTATATTGGACTCTTCGAGATATTGGATGGGTTGGTAATGTTTCATACAAAATAGCTCTTCCACCGAATCTGGGCATGTACATCCAGTATTTCACATTTCTATGCTACGAAAGTATGTGCCAGATCCGTCCCATGTGCTTCAACCTTAAGAGATTGAAATTGATGAAGCATTATCATATGAGGAAGTTCTAATTCAAATTGTGGATCATCATATCAGACAGCTTCGAAATAAGAGCATTCATATGGTTAAAGTACTGTGGCGTAGCAGAAGTATAGAGGAATGTACTTGGGAGAGTAAGGCTGAGATGAAACTCAAGTACCGTCACCTATTTGATGAGTCAGGTTTTTATTCCATCCTATAGTTTTAAAAGTAAATTCGGGGATGAATTTATTTGTATGGGGGTAGAATATAACACCTTAATTAAACCTATAACCTGAGCTATAAAGGGTAACTTAGGGGGGAATTTTTCCTTGACTTGAACTTAATAATTTTTATGTGTTTATGCATGAAATTGATAGATATGCATGTTATATGATGTGTTTGAGTGAATAGAAGGGGTTTAAAAGCTGTTAGGATGAAATTGGGTAAAAATGGATTTTTGGTGAACTGGGGGCAAATTGGTCATTTCACATCCCCTCGAGTTTTTATGGAATTAATAGCATATTTGAATGTAAAAAAGAATATTAGGACATGAAAATGATGCTATTATGTTTAAATGAATAATTCTTGGAGAATTAAACCCGGTAGAAAATAATCCCGGACAACATACTTAACCAGAAACTACTCAAAAATCCCAAAACGGACCCGTAACGGCGAGTTTCAGTGGCGGCAGTGCAACTGGGCCCCGCTGGGCATTTTTTTGATATTACCCAAACTTGTTCTATTATTCATTATATATATATATATATATATATATATGATCATTCTACAGCTATATGAGTTCTATTTATGCTATTTATATTGTTATATGGAGACACACCCATATGGTACAATAATAGGGCTACCTCGATGATGTAGTGGGTAATTCCATCGACTATGTGCACACTTATATTTATTTGACCCTTGCTAGGGAGGGGAGTTATATTCTCTAGTCGTAAGGGATGATCCCCTTTATGTAAAGTGGGTTGTGCACTTTATGATAGTGCTGGAGTATTAAATTACAAATAGTGCTAATGCGCTTTTCATTTGACCCAATCCTGTTATATCATATGTGCGTTGACTCGTACACTGGATACTTACATGAATATTGATATGGATATTTATATGAATATTGATATGGACACTTGTTATATTCTTCACTTGTTATCTTATATTGATTATACATGCCATATATGGGCAACCATGGTATTATGAACATCTACTGCATTTTTATACATATGGATTCACTGAGTATTTTTATACTCACCCCCTTAGTGGTTTATATTTTCAGGTCTACAGTGAGGCTCGTATTCCATTGGCACCTCCTATCCTCACTGTGGAATTTTGATACTTGTAACATGTAAAACTCCAGTCCCAAAAGTATATGTAAATATTTGTACAGTATAGAGGTTCTATGGTACTGTAAACTAAGGAGTGACATGTATATATATGTGTTTGCATCTTTATAGTTTTGCATATATATATATATATATATATATATATATATATATATATATATATATGTTATGCTATGAATGAAAATGATTTGATATACATATATATATATATTGAGTTGATATTGGAGATCCAGAGAGATCATTGATTTGAGTATTGATGATGATATATATTGGAAGTGTTAATTTATATGTTTTACAGCTGGGGATAGTCATATTATAAAGGAGATGCTGTCGAAATTTCTGCAGCATTATTAAACTGATTACATGAATTGCATGCCATATAGTACAGTTAATTGGGTTCTTCATGGTACTAGTAGCTTAGGCAACACCCGTACCCTAGGACCGTAGAAGCTCCCAGGTTGGGTCGTGACAATTAGAAAGGCAAAGGTAGCCTCTAATTAGTCTATGATTAGAGAGATTACAGAGGAACTGTCCAAATTTTGACGGATGATAGAGGAGATAGGGAGTAGTGATGACACCTAGAGGATGGAGATGATGTAGGGGATGGTGGATTTACATCGGGAATTAGCAGATTTGAGGCTAAAACTTCAGAATATGCTGCCACCAGTAGCGCTAGCAGTACCACCTCTTGTTGCACCAGTTGCTGTACCTACTGCTCCTATACCAGCTCCAATACAACCAGCAGTATTTCCTAGCGAGCCTACTGTATAGGGAGCCTGCCAAAGTATTGATGAGCGTGGAGTCACTATGTTCAACTTTCTAAAGCTTAATCTGTTTGAGTTTCGGGGTGACAGAGGAGATGAGCTGATTGATTTCCTAGAGTAGATTGAGAAGGTAGTGAGGAGGCTACCTTATTTCGATGTTAGGGCAGTCGAGCTGGTTGGGTTATTGCTGAAAGGGAAAGCCTGGACTTGGTTTTCTTGATTTATGGAGCCCAGATTATATGGTGATCATCCTCCTACCTAGGTAGAGTTCAGACAGGGGCTAATTGATGAGTTCTTGACATAAAGGGTGAAAACCAGGAACTTGATTCAGTTTGAGCAATTAGAACAGGGTAACAAGATAGTTAAGAAGTATGCTGAGGAGTTCATTAGATTGAGTAGATATGCTATATGGATTGCTCTTACTGAGGCAAATTTGATCAATAAGTTCAGAAGGGGATTACATGCCTCACTTCATAATGCCCTGCTTGCTACAAAGTTCACATCTCTGACTACTATTATTGATAAGGCCAATCAGATGGAGGAAAAGTACAAGTTAGAGAGAGCTAAGAGAGACCAAAAAGGGAATGGAGGAGCTTGATCACATATTAGGAGAAGGGAGAGCAGCTCCCAATCTAGACAGATAAAACCAATGCCCAGATTTGACCAGAGACTTCCATCAGGCAATCAAAGGAGGAGTGACGCAGAGTAAGGGACCTCTGGTGCATTCAGCTCCTGCTTATTCATAGGGCTCCTCCAGACCTACTACTTAGATGCCTACTGTGCCCATTTATAGTTTTTGTGGTAGAAGGCATGGAGGGGAGTGTCGGCGACAGACAAGTGTTTGCCTAAAATATGGGCAACATGGTCATTTCATTAACAGATGTCCTTTGTGGGGTGATCAGCAACCTTTAGCATCAATGTCCCAGCCTACTATTCATATGAGCTAGAATGTCACTAATGAGGCTTCTAGTTGGGGCAGAGTGTCACGACACAACCTGGGAGCCGCGACGGTCCTAGGGTACGGGTGTTGCCTAAGCTACCAGTACCACAAAGAACCCAAATAATTGTACTATATGGCATGCAATTCATGATATCAGCTTAAATAGCTTAATAATGCTGCAAAAAATTCAATAGCATCTCTTCTATAATATGACTATGCCCAGCTGTAAAATATGTAAATAACACTTCCAATATACATCATCATCAAAACTCAAATCAATGATCCCTCTCGATCTCCAATAATAACTCAATATATGTATATGTTTGTCAAATCATTTCCATTCATAGCATAACATATATATATATATATATATATATATATTTATATATGCAAAACTATAAAGATGCAAACACATATATATACATGTCACTCCTTAGTTTACAGTACCATGGAACCTCTATACTGTATAAATATTTACATATACTTTTGGGAATGGAATTTACATGTCACAAGTATCAAAATTTCACGGTGAGGATAGGAGGTGCCAATGGAATATGAGCCTCACTATAGACTTGAAAATATAAACCACTATGAGGGGTGAGTATAAAAATACTCAGTGAATCCATATGTATAAAAATGCAGTAGATGTTCATAATACCATGGTTGCTCATATATGGCCTATAGAATCAATATAAGATAACAAATAAATGGTGAAACAAGTATCTGTATGAGTATCCATATAGGTATTCATATAAATATCCATATAAGTATCTGTATCAATATTCATAAAAGAATCCATATAAGTATCTAGATATATATCCATATAAGTATCCAAGTACATATCCATATAAGTATCCAGATATATATCCATATAAGTATCCAGGTACATATCCATATAAGTATCTAGATACATATCCATATAAGTATTCATATATGATAACAAGTGAAGAAATATCAAGTATCCAGTGTACGAGTCAACGCACATATGATATAACAGGATTGGGTCAAATGGAAAGTACAATTGTACTGATATAGCACAATTATGCTTAATTCTGTAACTCCAGCACTATCTGTGCTTAAACCACCATATGTAAGAGTGATCGGCTCTTACAGCTAGAGAACATCCTCCCCCTCTAGCAAGGGCCATGTACAAAAATAGTGTGCACACAGTCGATGGAATTACCCGCCACAACATCGAGGTAGCCCTGTTATAATACCATATGGGTGTGTCTCCATATAACAATAAATATAGCATAATTATATCTCATATAGTTGTAGAACAATCATATTTATATATATAAAGAATAATAGGACAAATTTGGGTAATGTCAAAAAAATGCCTAGCGGGCCTAGTTGCGCTGCCGCAATTGACACTCACCGTTACGGGTCCGTTTTGGGATTTTTGAGTAGTTTCTGGTTCACTAAGTTGCCAAAGGATTTAGGTGGACCATGAGGTACCATTTTAAAGCTTGGGACAAAACTAGATGATTGGGCCAAGTGGTGACCCAATTGGCTTTTTAGATTTCATTTTATAGACAGACAAAGTTTAGGTCATTTTAGATCGTTTCGGTGGGCTTATTTTTGGGCCAATATGTACTGTAGGTACTGTAAGATAGCAAATGTTGGTTTATCAGTCCAAATGACTTTTCATATGATATATGATGCAAATCATACATGATTATACATAAGGACTCACCTTTAACACAAGTAAACCATTTTGCCCCCCAATATTGCTCTTGAGCCCTAGTCGGCCGGCCGTTCAACACTCCGAGTTGGAACACTCGATGGTTCACCTATTTCCATATATAACACTCTGGTAAGACTTAATAGCACTACAAAACACATAATACACATCAAATCACATAAGGCATACACATTATACCCTATAGACCTCACTTTGCACATTTTACACATTTTCCATTCCTTTATGCATAAACACCCATCTAGCATCACATTTAACTTACATTACATATATTCATCACTTATATACCATATTAAGGATTCATATACACTTAACTTAGCATTCCATATCAAATATACATCAATGTTCATGTTTAGCTTCCAAGTACTTATATCAATCATCTTTTACATATCTAAACCTATACATTTCCA
>CANXYC010354365.1:0-33929 GCA_948193065.1 Aleurites moluccanus
TATATATATATAATGAATACATAATGCAGGTCATAATATTACAGTGGCAATACTGAATGTATATATATATATATATATATATATATATATATATATATATATATATATATATATATATATATATATATATATTTATCAAAATCATTTAAATAAAATGCAATAGCTTTAATCAAAATGAGTTTTTAAAATCAAACAAATATTGTGTCGATGAAATTTGGAATTTCTCCTCCGAAAAAATGTGATGCAGACGAACCGAGAAGGAAATAAATCTACGCTCCTATTGGTAGACTACTTATTAGTGCGTGTTTATTGGGTAATGAATTATGATTGTGATGGCGCTCGTGAGGTGATCATTATGTTACTATCGTTAGTAATGACATGGGAGTGCAACCAGTGACACGTAACCCTTTTATTTAAAAAGTGAAATAAAATAAAATTCCTTGTATACCCGTGCTTGACGTACTCGGTTAGATCCAAACAATTCACTCAGAAAATTTCGAAAATGGTCTATAAATCATAACATATAACACACAAAATCCCTTTTTAAAAATATGTTAAAAACTCGTTTACCTAACCGTATAATGCAGGTTGATTATTTTTACCAATTAATTTTTATAATATTATAATTTATTAATTAACTATAAATAATAATATATTATTACTTAGCATTCAGTGAAAAATATATTTATTTTAATTTTAGATTATAAGTAAATAATAAATTATATTATTACTAATTAATAACTTATTAATTCATACACATAAAATGAATATCACTATGGTCCGTTGTTAGTTTTTAATTATTAATAATAGCTGATAGCTAATAGTTAATGCTTATTATCTCATAATTAATAATTACAAGTATTTGATAAAATTATTATTGAATATTAGTTGTTATTATGTTTAATGACTATTAAAAATAAATATTAATATTTATTTTTTTATTTAAATATTATTTTTAAAAGATAATTTAGATTTTTTATGTAAATAAGTAAGATTTTTTCAAAAAAAAAAATTCAAATTGAAATTTTTATAAATAATAACAGTTATTTAAATATCTAATAATTATTAATAACCAAACGAGTATTATACAGTTATTGAAAAATAAAAAAATAAACAGTTATATAAATTTTTTTTATCAAACACCGACTATATATATATATATACATGCGCGCATAAAAATATAATTAACGTAATTAGAATGTCTATTCATATTTAATTTAATGAAGAATAAGTACATATCATAATCTAAGTATTTAGGTTTGAATTTATCTTTTAAAAATATTTAAAATAATAATAAATATTTCCTCCGTTCTAAAAAAATAGTGTTTTTTTTTTTTCATCCATTTCAAAATATAGTATTGTTTTCTTTTTAGGTGTTAGTTTAATAGGTAAATATCAAATATATTTTTCATTAATTCACATCAATATTATCACACATATTAATTATATTTTTATTTTTTTATATTAAAAATATAAATTTAACTAAAAATATGAGTATTTTAATTATTATAAATATTAAAAAATAAAAAAAATATTGAAAAGTGTATAATATGAATATTTTAAGTATGGGTAGTTTAAGAAAAAAGTGACAAAATTAATGTGATAAATTAAAAATAATTAAATTTTTTAATCTACGCTTAAAATGAAATAGAAATATTTTTTTTTAAAATGAATAGAGAAAAATTCATAATTATATTTAATCAAGTATATTAATTAATATAAAAACTTAATTAATTTTTCATTGCATGTGATTTAATTATAATACTTCAATATCATTATAAGTGAACATATACATTAATTTCACTATATAACCTACAGACTTATAATGATTAAATTTGCAATTTGTCGCCTGTTCTTAAAATCACACAGAAAATTACAAATTAAAAGTAGTTTATTCTCAATTTGTTGAATTAGTTATTTTTTTAATTAATTTTTATATTATACAAAATACTAACTAATTTTTAATGCACATGAAAGTAAAGATTTATTAATTATTTTTTTAAAGAATTTTTCATATACCAAAAAAAAAATCATAGGCAAATCATTTGCTGCTTATTAATTGAAATTGATATAAATTACGACTCGTCGACAAAACAAAACCATTACTGACTGCAAAAAAGGTTGCTTCCAGAAAATGGGCTTTTAAATGTGTAATGGGGCTTTAAGATACGTCAACGAATCCAGTTCATCTTCCACCACCATATTTGGAGATGACTCAAAAAGGAAAAAGTAATATTTATTTTTTAAATTGATCAGTTAAAAAAAATTTACATTTTTCTATATTGTTACATTGTTTTTTTAAAGATTTATTTTTTATTAAATAATTTACTTTAATTTAGTTAATATTTAATTTAAATTCATAAAAAGGTTAACATTAAAAACACTTATTTTAATGTTTATAAACGACATTAAAAAAAAAAAAGGATAAGCAATGTCTGTGACAAAAGAAAAAAACAGAAAAGGGGTGTTAGTAGCAGGGATGGTAAAATGCTATGATTTAATGAGTATCCGTCTTATTACGTCCCTTTAATGGGCAATTCTCACTTTAATTAGGAAACGGAGCCAGCAGAAAATAATTTGAAATTTTTTAGTGAATATTAGATGAGAATGAAAATTATATGTCTCGTTCCGTAATTCGTTTCATATCTTCCTATATATATATATATATATATATATATATATATATAATTATTATCTTTAAAAAATTTTATGTTTTATTTAATAAAATATTTTAATAAATTAATAAAGATATTTAATTTAAAAAATAAAAAAATAAAATATTTTATTTATGAAAAGATTATTTATAAAATAAATTTAATAATAATAATAATTTATAAAATAAATATGATATAAGAGTTAAATTTTTATTATTATAAATTAATATATAGATATTCGATCGTTCGATGATTATTTATCAATATTATAATATTATTTTAGTAAAATTTATTATAATTTATATATCATGATTAATGTTTATTTTTTATTTAAATTTTAATAAGTTAATCAATAAACATTAATTACATAGTATAATTTCACAATCGAAAATTTTAATAAATTTATATGAAAATTAAATTTTTTATTATAATTAAAAATTTTAATAAGTTTAACTAAATCTTATTTTATTTAATTGAATATCTAATGTTCTTATTGAAAATTAATTTAAATAAATTGATCAAAATAATTTTAGTAGGAATTTTAAAATGGAATAATAATTTTTATATGGAGAAATTATGCCTCGTAAAATTAATAAGATTTTAATATCCATAGAGATAGAATGAGATATCAAAATCTTAATCCACTAGAGATTGGGATGGGATTTAAACATACGAAAACGAAAATAAAATAACAAAATTCATTTTAAACTTGATTCATTATCATTTCTAATTAATAATAATTTATGAAAAATATTGAAAATAATTATGTTTGCAGACGACTTTAAAAATCAACTTAGTTAGAAAATATTATTAAATAAATTTAATTTCGCACCTCAAATTGCATTAGTTATACTAAGCTTCAAATTATCTTAATTATAATTTAAAAATTGATTTAACGTTGTAAGATTTTATTAAATTTTTGAGTAAAATAATTTATATTTAAAAGTGAATTAGAAAAAAATAACAATTGTTAAGGCGAAAGTATCCTCTCTATTTTGAAGCATTTGTCCGTATTAAAATGACGTGTCTTACCCAGCCTGGCAGTTTCCACACCATTCACAAACCGAAGGGAGCGTGCTCTCCACAAGTTCAACTCCCACTTTCCAAGCCTAACAGCGCCACCTACCTTTTAATTCGCAGATTTGGAATTGAAGAGCTAAGGGATTGTGAGATACAGAATTACAGATACCTATTTACAATTTACCCATTTCAATGGCGACAATTTTGAGTACATTTGCTGTTAGTTTCTGTTACAGCAAATCGAGAGTCGAGGGTCTCAAGCCAACCACTTATTCTGCTTCAAGACCAAGGCGCATGGTGGCTGTGAGGGCTGAAGCTCAAGCTATCAATCCAGAAATTAGAAAGGACGAGGAGAAGGTTGTGGACTCTGTTATGGTCGCCGAGCTCTCTAAGCCCCTCACTGCTTATTGCAGGTTTGGACTTGGTTCAATTTATTTTTATTATTTTATAGTTTTATTTTTGTAATCTCAGTGTTGCGTCGGCTAATTCTGATCGTGGTTATATTGCTCAGTGATCGTTCTTTATAATTCCGCAAACAGCTACTATTGATTTCAGTAATTTATAGTGATTTGTTTATATGCCTTTCAATCCGAATGGGGTTAATTAAGAAAATCATAATCTTGGCATTTTAGGTAAGTGTAATTTTTAGTAACCTGCCATTTATTTTTAGTCTTAGGCTTTTAGCTTTACATAGAATTCTGTCATGTAACAAGCCCAAGAATGGCTCTGTTCGCAAAAATTGAGCCAAAATTATCAATATTTGATTATTGAATTTGGTCCAGCTTATTGTCGTTGGTCATCCTAGCAAGTTCAATTTGATCAGAATTTAAGAAACATTCTAAGTTTGAAGATGTAGTAATTATAAGCAATTCTCTTCTTTTACAGCACGTTTGCATAGTAATTCATGTCATGTGTTTGTGCAATTATGGATTTGTATTGAAAGGCCATATTAAGAAAGGTTATTCATGATTTTTCTCCAGAAAATGCTTTTCTCTGCATGATAATTGATGTCTTGAAAGAGAAAAATGCACAGTTTAGAGACCTAACACAATGTGTCTAATGTGCTAATGTTTTGGTGTTTATGTTTGTTATGACTGGGATAATTGAGATAATTGTTTTGATGCCAGTAATGAGATAGCGGCTGTGAAAGAATCTTGGCTAAAATTTACAAATATGAGATGAGCTTAGGTGAAGTTAACATTGATGATAGCGTTTCCCATCCGAATTTCTAGCCAAGTCAGCATTTTCTGGAACTCACATTTTTTTCTAATCTTATTTTCCCAACGTATCCTTCTAGACCAATTTTGCCAAGCTAGAGCTTGTATAAGCTTCCTATTTATACAAGTTTGAAACAGATAGCACAACCCTGTTACTAAATGTTTGATGTTATGATGTACCTTTAATAGTGGATCTATTTCAGCAATTTTATTTCTCTTTAATTTGTTATAGAAAGTTTGATAACTTGCATTTTGTTATATGCTAGATGTTGGAGGTCAGGAACTTTCCCTCTGTGTGATGGAAGCCATGTAAAGCACAACAAAGCTACTGGTGACAATGTTGGACCTTTGCTCTTGAAAAAGCAGAAAGAGTAACTATCTTTCTTATTTTCAATGTAGTTTGTCACTTAAACACTGAAAATTCTTAGTGTTCTATGATGATGTTACCCAACTTCCTTTGAGTTGAGTTGGGGTGAATTTTCTAATTTCCTGTTGGCTGTTGCGTTGCCATCATTGTCATACTTAAAACATTGCAGGGAGACAATATCAATTTTTGTTTGTTATGAACTTGTTGGTTCATTGCATGCCTGTGGTAACGTATACTCTGTAGCCATAGGTTGAATGATTTCCTGGATCACTAATGTTCAATATCTAGGATATTTAATGGAAATATCCTGATATCGCAAAGACCTGCAGTATGGACCTACAAGGTTCTATCCAGTACTAAATGTGTGCTTTTTTCATTTTTGTGAATAAAAATGGGAATGATGAAGCTTAGAAAAATTAATTGTTAATTTGATGTTTACCCCATCCCATAGTTTAAATCTCTGGACATGTTTGGTACATCTTGGAATTGGAATCCAAGTAGAATAGGATTCCAAAATCTTAGACATCTATTTTCAAGTTCATTTTTTAAATAAATATAATTTATTAATAAGATTAATAATTACACTTAAAAATATATATCATATCAATAAAAATTAGAGCCATTAGAATTATTCAAATGTAAAAGAATAGAAAAAACTTTATATTCTTTGTATACCAAATCAAAATATGGAACTCTATTCTTGGAATAGGATTCTATTCCTAATCCTAAAGCGTACAAAATAAGCTCTTTATCTCTAGAAGGTAACTGACGGCATAAATATATTTCAATCTGGGTTATTTTCTTTCTAGAATTAGAAACCTATCCTTAATGTACTGGATTCTTTCTGGAATTTTTGCATTTTTTTTTTAATATGCATGGCCATAAATAAGACCCTTTAGAAGCCATATTGGCACCATTAATCATCATTGTGCAGAATGTACAAGTGCAGTTTTATTTGCTGTTGATCAATTCAGGTTATGAGTTGAAAAACTGGGAAAAATAAAAGAGTATTGAACCTTTTCAATTGCTAATCTGCTGTCCTGTCCCCCCTTTTTGTCAAGCAACTGCACTATTATTGCTTTTTGTAGCTTCATATAGGTAAGACATGCTTTATTATGGTTTTTTACATTGGTGTTCTATGCTGTTTACATAAATATATATATATATATATATATATATATATATATATATATATATATATATATATTTTCAATCAATGATAAATCCGAATTCTAGAACAACTTCCATTCAGAATTATTGAATGACGGAGAAAGAGGAGCTGCTGGCCGCTGGCCCCTATAATTTCCCAAGAAGACCATGTGCCGTGGAAACCTCACCTCCTTTCCTTCTTTATCTTACCCCCAAAAAAATCCTCACTCCATCTGTTATTGCTTTTTTATTTATTTTAACTCTCTGTTAATGCTATTATAAGTTCATAGTCAGTTGGGTTTTGTAAAACATGATCTCGAAACTTTGTCATCCAGATCAATAGAAATAGTATGCCACAACAGTAAAGATGTATCATGAGGGCTAAGATATGATTCTGCTCGATACGTATTTGATATTTCTATAAATTATTGGAATGTTGCCATAATAACGGCTAAGAAAATGTTTCGTCATTTTTTTTTTATAATTTTGTTTTAGCTTTAAAGAGCATACCTTTGCTGAGATGAGTAGTTGGCCCCAAGTTATAATTTACGCAGGATCCTATTCATCTTCTTAAGAAAAAACTGAACCGTATGATGGATGGACCTTGCATTGCATTAATGATGATCCGTGAGATCGAAATATAATTACTTGACTTTTAGTTGTGTTGATAAAGATAGATGAATTTGGTCGCTTGGATGGAATGACAGCTACCTATAACAATGCATCCACATCCCACTCTTATGTTTATTAATTTAAGGCTTTTGACTATAAGCTTTTTTCTTTCAAGGGAAAATGACTAACTAGATCAAAATTACCTTTTTCTAAAAACATATTTGTATATTTGCAATAAATTTTATTGGCTTCCTTCCAATTTATATATTTTTTTTTCTCACATCATTTTGTCCATAACTGATAATAAAGCAAAGATTCTTGGATAAAAAACTTTGCACATATTAATTAATAAAATGAAAGGCAATTATTATGGCAATTGGATAGTAAAGAAACACAGAGAAAAGAACCCACAATGATTAAAGCCAATGAAAGATGCTAAACAATTAAAAAAAGATAAATGGGGCCGTGCATAATTTTATTGAAAAGATTGAAAAAGAAAGTGTCATTAGACGTATTAACGGATCTTAATTATAGTTTGGAATTATTCTTGAACTATTAACGGGTCTTAATTATAGTTCGTAATTATTCTAAGTAAATGGTGTAAAACCATAGTATTAGGCTTAACCTAGTCAATTCAAACAAGTTTTGCAAGTTGGAAGGCAACATTAGTGCAATTTCAAAAGAAATTTATTATTTTTGAATTGAGTGTATGAAATGGACAAATTTAACAGGAAACCATTATATAGGTGACTCGATTCATTGCTAGATGGAAGCCACAAAAATCAAAAGGTCGTTTTATTTGAATAAGTGAAACAGAAATAGAATACACTACATCACAAGATTGGAAAATCATGGTACTTTGTAACGTGGGAAATTCATTCATATCATCAAATTATGTAAGTTTTTTATTTGAATTTAAGACGACTTACTTATTATATACATAATATATTTTTCATACCATAAAAAAAATTTAAAAACATTTGAGTATTGAACTAATAATTCAATTATAATTTTTAAAAGAGTTATCTATTTATTTTTGAAATCCAGAGGAGATAACTCTTTGGACTTATATTAACAAATAACAATGGATTCCTTGTATATATATATAACCAGGGAATGGATTGTACTACTTCAAGCATTATGCTTCAGATAAATTAATCATATTATTTATTAAAAATTTTATATTTAGTTATAATTAGTTCAACATTTTCATCCAACTCAACAAATTAAATTATATAAAACTAGAGTTTTCGTGCTTTGCACTAGACAAAATATTGTCAACTCATTTCAGTACCATTTCAATATCATAGCAGTGAAACTCTTATATTTGTTATATTAAACTTTATCACTTCTATACAAATGAATTTATAAATAAGTAAATATTAAAATTTATTTATATAAAATTAATTAATTTATATTAAATTTAATATTCGCTCGTTTATAATATTTTTATATATTTTATTATTATTTAATGCGAATACTTTTTCAACCTGATGTTATTCATTAATTCCATGTTAAAAAATAAGTTGACACATGAAGATTAATTTTTTCTAGCACTAATTTATTGCTTAATATGTTCCCGAAAGAGAACAATAACATGTTATTCTCTGTATACGCGTTTAAGCGACTACGGTGCCATATATATCATTAGGGAGTTGACGCTCGAGCGGAGGCTGAATCTCACCAAACCATTAATTTATATATATATACATATATACTTTGACTTCAGTTTTTTTTTTTTTTTAACATTAAAAAAAAATAGATCATAAATTTATTATTTAATAAAATATATATATATTATTAGAATATATATAATTCAATTTTTAATATCGATTTCCTAACATATGCTTTAAATATTAATTAAGAATAGTTAAATTAAATAAAATTTAATTATAAAATAATTAAATTAATTTAAAAACTGTTATCGAAGGATCTAAAACCCAAATACTATGTAAATTCTTTACTTTGTCGGTAGATCAAACTTTAATTAATTATTAGTAATGTATTCCCACGAATAATTGAGTTATATAGTGTCCGAATCATGATGTTTCCTCATAACCTTTAATTGTCGTATAAGAAACAAATTAAACTTAATGAGAAAATCTCTAACATTCAAAAACACCTAATTGTCTTTCTAACAGACATCTTCTCTCTAATTACCACTCTAATTTCTATCTTAATTAAACGTGCAAAAACAACATTTATTTGTATGAATGCTGTGAAATCCAGCACACATGAGGCAAAATGTCCAAGTATGTGAAAAAAAAAGCCAATAATTAACATGTCTTTTAAATGGGGCCCAATTTTAAATTCCTTGCCAAGTCAAATACTTCCAAATAGAGTGGATACGATTAGGATTGATAATTTTTAATATAATTTCCTAATACGTTGTATAATAAATGAGTTTAAGTTAAAAATAAATTAATTATTTATAAAAATATCAAAAATTAATGAATAAATAACATATTATAATTCATTTAATAATATATTTTACATGTGAAATATATAATATATGATATATTTAAATTTTTAAACATCACTTAATTTATATTATATATTTATTTTATTTTTAGAAATATACTTATAGTAATTAATTCGTATATATAATATATAAATATAGATATAACATAAAAATATAGATTCATAATAAATATTTAAAAGTAATTATGTTTATTTTGTTTTATATTGTATATAAATCTATTATTTTAATTAATATTTTATATTTTAAAATAAAATTCATTGAATCTCTTTTTTTTTTAATATAACTTAATTATATATCAAAACTAAACATATTAATATATTAAAATTTACAATAAAATAATTATTTATCTGTTATATTTTAATAAAATTTATTTTGATTTATAAATTTAATTGGTTAAGTATGTCGTATATGCAGATACAGGTAGCCCTAAATACAATGTCACTGCACCTCTCCTAATTCTTACAACAATTTTAATTCTGTCGGCAAAAAATACATGATGCTCCTAAAATTCTCATGTAAAATTCTAGTCTTATTAAAATTCTCATGTAGTCCGTAATTAGTTAAGCCTTGTTCTTCCTCGTCTTGAGTAAAATTACATTACTTTTATCTGAATTTTTTAAGATATGTTATTTTAATATTTGTTTTTTTATTTTGAGTTTTTTAAAATTTTAATTTTTAGAATAAAAAGAAAAAAATTGGATTGGATTAAATTAAAAATTAAACAGTATCCCAGAGATCTCTATTCAAAATAATAGTTTAATACTGAAAAAAAGAAAGGGCTGTTTCCAAATAATAGACGACGCAATTCATTCCGATGAAATTACCGTTAATTAAAATGTTTAATTCTCTTTATATTTTAGGAAAATATAAAAAAAGGGAAAAAGAAACAAAATAAAAACCCAGCCATTTCACAGTTAATTCCGCGACAATACAGCCACGTGCCAGTTCGCAAATTGCTGAATGCCTTGTCGGTTGCCTAGCTTCCGGTAATCTAACCGTACACGTGCTAACCCCTCACATCTTTCTCCTTGCTTTATCAGTTACATCACCCAAACCTTTACTGGCACTGCCTCTCCTTTGTACAAAAACCTCCACAAACCTCAATCCACAAGCGCAGCAATAAACGCTTCTCTTTACAAGCTTTATAACTCACCGCCACCGCATAGTTAAAGCAGATAAATTAACGCCATCTCGCCAATTTTTCCGGTCCGACCATCGCTTGAAAATTCAAAGCTCGAAATAGAATCTCCATAATTCTGATGCTTTCCATTTCCAGACCGTCCTCCCCGGAACCCTACATCAGAAAACCCAAAAGTCCGCCAGACGATATCCTTCCGAGGAAGAACTCGTTCAACTCGCTTCACACTCTCCTTGCGCATTCCTACTTTAATCAATCATGCACATGGCTGATACTCTCCATCCTCTGCTTCCAGATCATTTTCATCCTCACCCTCCGCTCTCTTCCACTCTCTTTCCCCAATCTCCGCCACCACTTCCCCTCTCCTTATACCGCTCTCCACCACGTCAACATCCCCACAGACACAATTATCAGTGCAACTGTCGCCACCACGACTGGTGATGATAATGACGATGAATGTAAATCAGGAAAAATATTTGTGTACGATCTTCCCAGCACGTTCAACACCGAATTGTTTCGAGATTGTGATGAATTAAACCCATGGAGTTCGAGGTGCGATGCGTTAGAGAATGACGGTTTTGGGCAGAAGGCTACTGGGCTTGCTGGGATTGTCCCCGAAAATCTGGCTCCGGCCTGGTACTGGACCGACCAATTCGTTTCAGAGATTATATTCCACAATCGGATTTTGAAGCACAAGTGTAAAACCACAGAGCCACATAATGCGACGGCGTTTTACATACCGTTTTATGCAGGACTTGCTGTGGGTAAGTTTTTGTGGTTTAATTACACTTCCAAAGATCGTGATCGGCACTGTGAGATGATGCTGAGATGGGTCCAAGATCAACCATACTACAAGAGATCAAACGGCTGGGATCACTTCCTTACGATGGGCCGTATCTCGTGGGATTTTCGGCGGTCGAAAGACAAGGACTGGGGCTCTAGCTGCATTTACATGCCAGGTATGAGAAACATTACTCGCCTCTTGATTGAGCGAAACCCGTGGGACTATTTCGACGTTGGTGTCCCTTACCCAACCGGATTCCACCCTAGATCAGACGCCGATATCCAGCAGTGGCAGGATTTTGTCCGCAACCGGAACCGCACGAAGCTCTTCTGCTTCGCGGGGGCTAAACGGGGTGCTATTAAGAATGATTTTAGAGGTCTGTTGCTAAGCCATTGTCACAATGAGTCGGACTCGTGCCGAGTCGTGGACTGTACCGGAGCTCGTTGCTCTAATGGCACCTCGGCCATTTTGGAGACGTTTTTGGATTCCGACTTCTGCCTGCAGCCGAGAGGCGATAGTTTCACTCGCAGGTCTATCTTTGATTGTATGTTAGCCGGTTCTATTCCGGTTTTGTTCTGGAAACGAACCGCTTATTACCAGTACGAGTGGTTCTTACCAGGTGAACCGGAGAGTTACTCTGTTTTTATACACCGGAACGAGGTAAAGAATGGTACTTCGGTGAGGAAAGTGCTGGAGAGTTACAGCAAAGAAGAGGTGAGAAAAATGAGGGAGAAAGTGATTGATCATATACCCAAGTTTATATATGCAAGACCCCACAATGGGTTAGAGAGTATAAAAGATGCCTTCGATGTTGCCATTGATGGGGTGTTGAAGAGATTCAAGGAGCAAGAGGAGTGGGGTTACAAATGGTAATAATAGTAATGAAGATGAGGGTATATTAGGAAAGCTAAAATATTCAATTTATGTGAGAATCTTTGGACTAGAATTGAGATTCCCAAGTCCTGGGTGGCAGAATTTTGTTTTCGTTTTTGGTTCTAAATTTTCTCAGATACTAATAGAGTTACTACAGTTCTTTGGAACAGAGAAAAGGGGAGTTGGATATACGTATTCTTTTCTCCCAATTGTTATATGTATGTATGTATGTATACCATACTACAGAATTTGAGAGTGGCAGGGTGTGAGATTGGTGGGGGGCTAAATTTAATAGATGAGCAGGACCACTGAACCACTAATTGGTGGTGCTTTATCTTTGGTAATTGGATGGCTGCAAGGCTGAAACTGGTGGTGGGGGGTTTAAGCTGTTTGGGCATATAGGAGGGCAGTATGGTTTTATTGAATCGCCGTGATTAGCAGCCGGAGCACAAATGAGAGACGATGGTGATAATGTACAAAAATAATTTTATTTTTACAATAAAAATTTCAATTTACATGGTAATATTAATTGGAATCAAATATCTGTCTTTCCACCACCATTTATTTTTATTGGATTCTTTTTATGCGTACTTATCATTGTTTTTAGTGTAATATGTATGCGAGTAGAGAAAATGTCAAATAACTCAATTCAATTTAATTAAATTTTAATTTTAAATTAACTTCAGTTATATGAATTCTTTATTTTTATATATGAATTCTTTATTTTTATTCTAAGCAACATGATTTATATCTGCAAAAATATTAAAAACAATTAAATCATTTTTAATCATTCTTTTAAGTTAAAAAATGACATATCAAAGCCAAAATATCAAATAAGAGGGATCCTGCTTTTTTTGATGATATATAGAAAATTCCAGTTGGTCACCAAGCGTAATTCTAATTCTAATATTTTGAAGTTGCAATTTTTTCTTTTATTTTTTGCATTGATTCATTTGTGTTTCCCAGTCATTGGCTTGTTTCTGATAATGAACTTGTTCTATACAGTGCATTGATTTTTAAATTAACAATTAAAATGTTCATTTTTTGGGGGGCCACATTTTTGGATTAACAATGTAAAATGTATATACGGTTACATGCTTAATTAATTAATTATGAATATAAGGTAACAATCAATAGGGTGAGACAACAGATAAGCTTTTTTAAAACTTGGTTGTTACATTGCGTTGGAGTTTTCTGCAGTTTAAATGGTTAAAGTTGGGAAGGGTATTGTAGGTAGGTGGGTGGTGATGCCTTTTCAGATGAGAAGAGAACAGAAGCCTGAAAACTTAAAAGAGTGAAGGAATCTCTCTTTTATCCTTTTATTTTCTGTATTATTCATCTCTTAATTATGGGTACAAGGCTACAAAGCCACATAAAGGAAATTGGAATGGGGTTATTTTTTTTTTTGATACAAAATGGGGTTATTTTAATTATGCCCTCAGTGTCTGGGAAATAAGCTATATATAATATTTGTATTAAATGTTCATTCTTGGAAGCAGCAATCATATAACTTGATGGAAGGGGGAATCAAAATAGAAGGGGGAAGTTGTTTACAATTTGATGTGTCACAGAGCTAGAGAGACAAAATGATCAGAAAGATATATATTTGTAATATATATGTAACTGAAAAATGATCAGAAAGATATACAAGGGAACAAAGACCGACATAAACATATCTTTATATAAATTTGGAAAATTTATGAATTCATTAATAATTTTTGCTTGTATAATCATTTGCATATGTGGCTTGTATATTAATTTCACTGGGCTAATAATAAAAATAGTCGTCTGGAAAAATTTTAGTTACCCTTGTACATGACAAACATGTATAATGATCAACTCTGCAAACTATCAGCATAAATGGTAAAAGTTTAAATAGAGAGGCTTCAATTTTTGAATATTGTATTGGTAAAAGTTTATAATTATCCTTTTTTTTAATAATAATAATAAAAGATTCTCATTGTTTCATGTCATCGTCATTTGTTTCCGATATGTTGCAATCCTTCGACCACCCTATACTAAAAGTTCCAGCTGCCATACAATTTTGAATGGATAATAGGTTCACATGGAGAATGAATTAAGCGGGACCCATGCTATTATTGATCATCACTGTTGTGTGTTATATTTACGATTTTATTTACAATAATAATATCTATAATTAAGTAAACAATAATTAGCTGAAATTAACTCCAATTTCCAAACAAAATATATATATACCACACCAATATCGTGATTCTTCCTTTGTAACTAATTGCTCATGTATGTTAATTGCAATATTTTTATAAATCAAAGTGAGAGATGACCTCATTGCAATATTTTTATTTATATTAGCTAGCTAATTATCTTCTTCTTTTTTTGGATTTTTTTAATATTCATTTAGCTGGCAGCTTGGCATTATACGTAATTCAATGGATCATATAATTGATGTAATAATTTAAATATACAATAATACTGATATAAATCAAAAGCTATACTTTTTTAATTACAATACATAATTTGTATCAATATATAAAAATTGGATCAGAGACACCAAATTATCTTATCAATAGACATGATAAAGTTCCATATATTTTTTATTTCTCTCAGCTAATAAATATAAAAATCCAAAAATAAAAAAATAAAAAAAATTAAAGCACCAAAATATAATAAATTTAAATTATCTTCAAAATTGAATTAAAAAGACGAATCGTATTTAAAAATTAACTTATAATATTATTTTGACCGCTAAATTAAATTTACTTTAGAATTTGCCCTGTTAATAATCATAAAATAATAGAGCTATGGACAATAAAAAGGAAAATTCGTTATTTTGATCATTTTCCAGCTAACTAGTCTTTCAACTGTTGAATGAATTGTAATCTTAAACTTGGTAGGCAAGCAAACTATTATGCTAATAACTAAGAAACTATAAAGGACAATGCTCTAATGGACCTGATTAAATAATTTAATGCTGATACTGCAAGGTGTCCTATAAGTTGTGATTCTGTTGGTTGGGCTTAAAGCATCTGTTAATTAATGCATGTCTTTTTTTTTTTTTTTTCATGAATTAATGCATGGAATTAAGACCTCACAGTTAGATTAAAACACAAGACTGTAATTTCTTTCATTTATTACAATTTAAAAGTGTAAAGCGTAAATGGGACCTTTTAAGAAACATTTTCTTTTTGTAATCTTTCCCCAGTTTGTTTACAATTACCTGGCCTATAAAATGAAGAGATGGATCATGTATCTGGAGTTGTAGATAGTAGACTGGGCAAAATATTTAAAACAGACCAAAATTGTTGATGGGCCTAAAATTTGAACCATTTCTTTATTAATAAAGGTCTTGGATGGTCTGGGCTATAGTAAAATCAATAGTAGTAATAATAATAATAATTTTCCTTTTTCCTAATTTCAAAACTTAGTGGATAAGAAATAAAGAAAGAAGTTTTTTGTTTTTACATAAATAAATTTTCATTGTAGCTTCCTTCCTTCACTCCTTCCCCTCTCTCAGTCCTCCGTCGCGGTTTCCTAGATAAAAGTAAAATGACTAAAACGGTTTACTCTCTTCTGCTTTACTCTGCCTTGTTATTTATCCAATCAAAAGCCGAATCAAAGAATCTGAAGCCTCAATCTCTGGAATCTTCCAATTTCAGTTTAATCGAGGTACTTAGAAAGTCTATCTTCCGTTTTTTGTTAATGTTACCTGTTTCTGGGTCTTAAAATTTTGTGGTCTGGTGTTTTATGGTTTTAAGAATGTAGGAAACTGCTCTTATCGGGTGATTATATCAACAAGCTGTTCCTCACCCAAGTACACCCGCGACCAGATCAGTCTTTCTTTCGGCGACGCTTATGGCAATCAGGTTTGCTTTTTTACTTTTTATCTTCCCTGATTTTGACTTTGAATATGATCGTTCAATTTGTATTTCAGCTACCAGAAGACATACAATTTATTTTAATTTGTTAGAGGGTTTTTTCTTTTTGGCTAATTTGGCTCTATAAAAAATTGGCAACAATTTGATTGAAAGAAAAGTTTAAAGAATAAGTAATAGAAAATTATTTGGAGAATAATTTAGTCAATTACCTGTAGTTGTGGTGTGATGTGATGTGATCAGGCTCCACCATTTCTGTTTTGTGAATTCCAAACTCTGTTTTAATGTTTGGGAGCTATTTTTGTGCTACTTATGAAAATTTTTTAACTTTGAAATGCGTTAAATCAGATATACGCGCCAAGATTGGATGATCCATCCACAAAGACATTTGAAAGGTGCTCCGTTGATACATTTCAGATAAATGGACCGTGTGCATATCAGATATGTTATGTGTATGTTTATAGAACTGGACCTGATGGCTGGAAACCAGAGAGTGTCCAGATTTATGGCTATAATTCAAATCCTGTTCAATTTGATTACAACACTTTTATTCCCAGTGATGTTTGGTATGGTTTTAATCTGTGCCAGAGTGACTCTTCTGCACATTTGCGACGAATTCCAGGATGGTTTATGTATCTGATTCTATCAGTTGTTGCTAGTGTTATTTTGTAATTCTGGTTCAACAAAGGTTAGGACTTTATGGTAGTAATAATTTAAGTGCTGTGGATTGGATCATCTGCATTTTTCTAGTATGTGTAAAGTTGTAGCTAATTGCCATTGTTATGAATTGGTGCTGATTTCATAACAATAATTAGATTCAGATTGTCATATAATGTGTATTGCCTATCTAAATTATCTCGTGGCTTTTGTAGCTGGGAGCTAATAGATTGCCCAAATCATAAAATATCTTTTAAGCTTCTTAGTTTTGTAATTTGTTTCTTTTGAAATCAAATATCTGAACTTTTAACTTTTTAATCAAGTTCAATGTGATTGTAATACCCAGGAACAACTTTTTCTTTTTTCATTCTGTAGGAAGCAGAAAGAAAATAAATGGGAATAGATATTTTCATCTTGTGTCTTTTAGTATTTTTAGTATGCGCTGCAGCAGTCTTATCTTTGAGGGAGAATAGGTCGGTAGAACCATAATAGGGTAGAACCATAATAGGGAATGACAATAATGGTTAAATTAATACTATTGGCAAGTGAGTTTGCTCTCTATTTTATTTACGAGTGTTAGATTTTTGTAATTGGGTTTTTTTTTTTTTTTCTTTTGTAAATCTGTTTTTAACTAAACTGAAAAAATGAATTTACGATGATGTGTGAAAATTAATAAAAGTACCTTGTGGAGGGGAAAAAAAAAAATCAAATGTCATCACACGTAATTTTTCCAAAGGATTATTATTAGAAAGTGTTTGAATTTATTTAAAATAAATATAAAATATTATTTTAAAATTTAAAAAATATTAAATAATTTTTTTAAGTGTGAATAATTAATTTAAAATATTATTTTAAAATTTAAAAATAAAAAAAATTTAAATTAGATATGATAATTTTTTTATTCCAAATTTTCAAAATTCTGTTTTTATCCTACCAAAAACAAACAAAACAGTTCACGAATTATACCTTCAAGGTTAGTGGTGAACGGGCCAGGGCCCTTTCAGAAACTGAAGGCTTTAGTTCAAGTTTTTGTCCCGAAATTTGGGCTTGATCAAAATTG
This sequence comes from Aleurites moluccanus, assembly GCA_948193065.1. Classification (NCBI taxonomy): domain Eukaryota; kingdom Viridiplantae; phylum Streptophyta; class Magnoliopsida; order Malpighiales; family Euphorbiaceae; genus Aleurites; species Aleurites moluccanus. Next base: position 17,865 of record CANXYC010354365.1, read on the forward strand.
GCACCCAAGTTAAGGTATGTCAATCCAGTCCAACCAAAAGTATATATAATAAATATAGAAATTAATTAGGACAAATATCTTGGAGACGTAAGATTTTATTTTAATTTTAATTTTAATTAAATTAATGGGAATAGGAATTTGATACGAATGGTCAACCAATTCCTAGCAGTCAAAGCACACAAAAAGGATTCTAATCCAACGGCAAAAGCCCAAATTAAATAGGGTTTCAGAATCCAACGGCCAAAAATGACACCACCGCTAAACCATAAATTCGCGAACCCTAACACTTTCTATTTCTCTTGCTGTCCTGCTTCTGCAACTCGCTGCCATAACCTTCTATAGCAGGAGAAAGCACACAATCCTCTCCTTCCTCTCTTTCGCTCTATATAGGCAAGTACGATTATATTGTAAACTCTATTTCTTTTGTTCTATAATATCATGCCATCCATAGCTTTAGCTGATAACTCCTTAGATTCCAAAGACAAGAAAGAGAAGAAGATGAAGAAGAGAATAGCTCTGGAAACTTCGGAGCCTGATTCTGTAACCCCGACTAAGAAAAAGAGTTTGATGGTCTCTGAGCCCGAAGAGCAGAAGAAGAAAGAGAAAAAGAAGCGAAAAGCTATAGATATCGATCATGAAGATGAAGAGAAGAGCGAGACGAGCTCGGAGTTAGTCGAGCCGGTGAATATGAAGGCTGAGAAATCAAAGAAGAAGAATAAGAAGGCAAAGGTAGCTGAGGAAGATGAGGAGGTAGAGGGAGAGGTTGCCAAGGCCGAGGATCCCAACGCGATCTCTAGGTTTCCTATATCAGTGCCTCTGAGAGAGAAGCTCAAGTCCAAAGGGATAGAGTCCTTGTTTCCAATTCAGGCCATGACCTTCAATGATATTCTTGATGGGTCTGACTTGGTTGGTCGCGCACGGACTGGTCAGGTATGATCTCTTATGGTTTATAGTTGCGTTTTCTTTATAAGTTATTTATTTATTTACATTGTTGGTATCTGGAGGTATTGATAGTTGTAGCCACATGAAATGTCATTGTTGCTCCATTGTCTATAATTTGGCTGAGAGATCTTTTTCAAGACTATATGATCATTAATCATCAGTATTTCTTGCCATGTTAAAATTCTACAGGGTAAAACTCTGGCTTTTGTGTTGCCTATTTTGGAGTCTCTAACAAATGGGCCTGCTAAAACATCAAGAAAGATTGGGTATGGCAGGCCTCCAAGTGTTCTGGTTCTTCTGCCCACCAGAGAATTGGCCAGTCAGGTATTGACATTCTAGATTATTGGCTGTCCTTTCAGGAAATATCTTTTATCCTTCTCTCTGTTTGTTTATTTACTTTTCTTTTTTAATATTGAAAAGGTGTACGATGACTTCAAAGTTTATGGTGAGGCCTTGGGCTTGACATCTTGCTGTTTGTATGGAGGAGCTTCATACCATCCTCAAGAGATGAGTTTAAAGAGAGGGGTGGATATAGTTGTTGGAACACCAGGCCGGATAAAGGTGCCCTTTTATTATAATATTATTTGAGTTCCTATAAAGCTTTTGTGGACGCCTGTTATTTATATTTGAAGTTATTGTATGCATTTCTTTAACATTTCAACTTTATGGAAATTCTATATAGGATCACATAGAGAGGGGCAATATTGATTTAAGCTTACTAAAGTTTCGAGTCCTTGACGAGGCTGATGAAATGTTGAGGATGGGCTTTGTTGAAGATGTTGAGCTTATTCTTGGTATGTAGCTCCACATAATAAAATGTCTTGGGCATTAAATATAATTGGTTTTTGTTGAATACTAGGCTTGATGTCTTGGAATTCAATAAAGTATTTTCTTGGAATTCATTAAGTATTTTTTTTAATAGTTCTTATTTCACGTTAGTGTTCTAGCACTATTGAAATATTTGGAAGAATGGTGCAATTTGAATAGGGAGTTGAGTTATTTACAATGTGCTTATATTTTGTAGGAAAAGTTGAGGATGTAAGCAAAGTTCAGACACTTCTCTTCAGTGCCACCTTGCCAGATTGGGTGAAAAATGTTCGTTTCTTGGCCATGATGTTGGCTCATACTCCCTTTCTAAATTACACTCTGAAACCTGCTACATCTCATCTAAAAAAAAAGTTGTGCCAGGGTTTGTGTTGTTCCTTTGCCATTTGCTATTTGGTGTATTAACTATAATTTTTGCTTTGCATTACCAGATTTCTTCTAGGTTTCTTAAACAAACTAAGAAAACCATAGATCTTGTTGGTAATGAGAAAATGAAGGCTAGCACCAATGTTAGGCATATCGTCCTTCCCTGTTCTACTTCAGCAATATCTCAGCTTATTCCTGATATCATTCGTTGTTATAGTAGGTTAGTTGTCTTTATGGCCTTCCTTTCTTTTGAGATATTCTAATAATCTTTCTGGAAAAAATTCTTTACTGGTTTCTCTTTGGATTGTTTTTTTTTTAATAATCAGTGGAGGCCGTACAATTATTTTCACTGAGAAAAGGGAATCTGCAAATGAACTTGCTGGTCTATTGCATGGAGCACGAGCTTTACATGGGGAGATACAACAGGCTCAACGTGAGGTATTGTTTGTGTTCTATGTTTAATCAATATCATCTTAATGTTTGTCTATAACTAGAAAGTGGCTAATTATAGAGCATGCATGTTTGATTATTTTATATTTGATTTAAGGATATGCAAATAAGATTTTCTTAAAATTTTGATTGTGCTTAATTTTGGGATTAAGGCTAAGTTGAGTTGAGTATGAAAGTGCTTAAATATGATTCCAGACGTTTGTATTTGGTCATCATCAGTAATGAATTAATTTATTTCCTAGATGTACTATTATGATACCTGTATGGATTCCTGGCAGGTGATTATAGACAGGGGAACCCTACTTTTGTCCTGTGTATGAAAACATTCTGACAAACAGATTCACATAGTCTTTGAGATGGATCTTGTGTGGTTTTCTGTAAATAGAAAATGGTGCTTAACTCATTAAAAAGAGGAAGATGATGTATCTTACTTAATCTGTGAACCTTTTATTTTCTTCACTAATTTCAGATCTAATGCCTGCAGGTCACCCTTTCTGGATTCAGGTCAGGCAAGTTCATGACTTTGGTAGCCACAAATGTGGCTGCTCGAGGACTGGATATAAATGATGTGCAATTAATCATCCAGGTGTGTGTTTGAAGGATTTCTCATGTTCTCATGTGCGAACACTTTTGGAAACCTTATCAGTTTTTATTATAAAAATGCTCACACCAGTATTTGTGTTTTAGTGTGAACCTCCACGAGATGTAGAAGCCTATATACATCGATCCGGGCGCACAGGAAGAGCAGGTAAATATGGATGTATATGAATACTCTTTTAAATGTTAGATTTATTGACATGTTGCTGACAGTTATTTATTACTTTTAGGAAATACTGGAGTTGCTGTAATGCTGTATGATCCAAGAAGGTCCAATATATCTAAAATTCAAAGAGAATCTGGGGTGAAATTTGAGCACATTTCTGCCCCCAAACCTGCTGATATCGCCAAAGCTGTTGGAGTAGCAGCAGCAGAAAAAATAACTCGAGTCTCTGACAGGTATGTTGCTACTAAAATTAATGGAATGATGATTGGGGTGCTTTCAACTTTTAATGTGAGATTTTTAAGTGTTGCAAATATTGTAGTGTGGTTCCTGCATTCAAGTCTGCGGCAGAGGATCTGTTGAATACCTCAGGTTTGTCAGCAGTAGAATTACTTGCAAAAGCCCTTGCCAATGCTGCTGTTAGTCCTCTCTTCCTCTCTGTCAAAAATACTATTATTTTTTAACTCTTTTACCCTTTTAAAATAGTCTTTCAAATTTAAACAATTTGGCTTATATTGTGATACATGTGCAGGGTTACACTGAGACAAAGAGTAGATCGCTTTTAACGTCAATGGAAAACCATGTCACACTAATCCTTGAAGCTGGAAAACCCATATACACACCATCGTGAGTGCTTGATACTTAATATTTGAGACCTACAGAATAGTAGATTAGGAAATTAGAATACTTAGTCAAGTGATATTATTCTTGGTAGAGGGTGCCGAAATACTTCAATATGAAGTACATTATAGGGCCCCAAACTTGGTTACCTTGGATAACTCTGATAATATTTTTCTGGTTAGTTTGACTAATCTATTTCATGAAATTTCTCAGATTTGCCTTTGGTATCTTGAGGAGATTTTTGCCCGAGGATAAGGTTGAGACGGTGAAGGGAATGTCCCTCACTGTTGATGGGAAGGGTGCAGTGTTTGACGTGGCTGCGGTAGATCTGGACACATTTCTTGCTGGTAATAGTTGGTTTCCAGGTTTTCTTTATAGGAAATTCCATAAGCGAAATTCCTGCCTTTTCTTCTTTTTCTTTTTCAAAAAAATGAATGCTCCTTTTGATTTTGCCTTTTTCTCTTGATACATGTCGCAATTGCCTTTTTCAAGTTTATGATATTTAATTTTGCTTTCCACTTTTTGGCTGCAGGTCAGGAAAATGCTGCTAATGTCAGCTTAGAGGTGTTAAAAGCACTACCTCCCTTGCAAGAAAAGGACCAATCAAGGGGAAGATTTGGTGGTGGTGGCAGTCGAGGTCGTGGTGGCTTTAATGATAGGAGTGGTGGCAGTAGGTTCTCAGGGGGCAGAGGTGGGGGATTTTCCGATAGAAGAAATAGCTTTGGTGGCGGAAGAGGTCGCAACAATGGAAACAAATGGTGAAGGACCATTATTTTGTCTCCTTGGTTTGATAGCTGATTGTTAGCATTTGTTGACAGCGACAGGATGAAACATCTTCTGATAATGAAGAAAACATGCAATTATACATTCTGGATTGGCTAACATAAATTTTTCCCCATTCTGTTGACCTTATTGGCCTTTTTACCGTTTAATTTTTTTTCTCGTGCTTTATTTATAGGTTAAACCATGTTTATTTTGTATTCTGGGGAATTTTGCATTCTCCCCATTTTGTGTTTGAATTAATGCCGGAAATCGAAGGTACTACAAGATGTATTTTTATTATATTGATATTATTATTTTAATTATGTGAGAATAAATATTCAGGTATTTGCAAGTTTGAGAGTGTATGTGCTGTTCTAAATATCCTTTACAAGATAATTTTTTTTCTTTTTTGAAATTGGCGCGTTTACACTTATTATTAAGCTGTCGTGTATAAATTTGCATTTGCACTTGTTATTAAGCTCTCGTCTGTCAATGGGGATAACTTGATCTAACAGTTTAGCGCATTAGTGGGAGAAGATGAAAGGGCAAAATGGAGAAAAAAAAAAGAAGAGGTGAGAACTGTTGAAATTAGAATGGCAGGAATAATCAGTTGAACAAAAATCACAAAAAAAAATGCGAGTAGAAGGTCTGGAAGAAATGGATCCAAACTTCAAAGGTCATCGACCCGATCCGCTGATTATAACAGCTACTAACAATGTCCACCATTTCCAACTCTGCTCCACTCCACTGCCACTTCCAGAGAAGTGAAGAGGTTCTTTCCTCTTCCCATTTTTATTTTATGAAGTCCAACTTTCCCATCACTTCACATATATCTCTACAAGTAAAAACTCCTCCCAGCACCTCGGAAGAGATCACTGCTTCTCAATTGCTCTTTAACCTTAACTATTCCAGTATGGTCTAAGTTATCATTTGCGATCATGCAAAGCTTCAGGAAAGCTAAGCTTGCAATAGGAGCCTTTCGAAGTTTAGCTTCCAAGATAATTCCCAAAGCTTCTGAGAATCTACCAAAACGGGATTTCGCTTTCTTCTTCCAATCCAGCCAAGTTTTCTGGGTTCCATCCATATTCTTCTGTTTCTGAGAGTTTAGTATTAGATTTTCAATTAGCTACAAAGAATACATTACAACCCATTTCTTGGTGGTGGTGCAGGAAAGAGATTTTGCTCTGTATATCGACACCAGGTACACCTTTTTAAGCCAAGAGGCCCTAGACGATGGTTTCAGAATCCAAGAAATGCATTGATTGTTATTTTTGGTTGGTTCTGGTGCTTTCGTCTCTTTTTATTTTGGTCATTTGGAGCTTGTACCTTATTCAACAAGAAAGCGTTTTGTGCTTTTGTTCAAATCCACGTAGTAAAAGATCGGAGAGAATAAATTCGAGAAAATTAAAGCGGCATTTAAGGGCAAAATTCTGCCCGCAACACACCCAGATAGCGTCAGGGTCCGTTTAATTGCAAAAGACATAATTGAGGCTTCTCAAAGGGGATTAGGGCAGGAGCGAGTGCGGAGATATTTGGGGTATGCTTCTTCAGCGAGTGATGCAGCAAACTAGGGAAGTGCTCAGGAGACATTGAGGGCTTTGACTGAGAGTGAAGGAGGTTGGGAAAAAGTGGTAGAAAGACGATGAGATCCTTGATGACAATTGGGTTCAACATTTGGATGGATTGAATTGGGAGGTTTTGGTTGTTAATGAACCTGTTGTTAATGCTTTTTGTTTGCCTGGTGGGAAGATTGTTGTGTTCACTGGGTTATTTGAGCACTTGAAAACTGACGCAGAGATTGCAACCTTTATTGGCCATCAGGTAAGTTTGCATTACACATATATTTTGCTTATGCTTGTTAATTGTTCCTGATTTTTTGTGCAAGTACTATTTAAAAATATTTGGTCGAGGAAGATTTTATTTTTCTGAATGCCATTCAATAACTAGGTTGGGACTGTTGTGGCTAGACATGCAGCAGAAGTGATAACAAAGAAATTGTGGTCTGCCACTATGCCTGATGTAGCCAACAAGATGTCGACTCTTTACTTGAGGTGAATTTATTGGCCTCGTTCTCTTAAATAACTGTTGGTTTTTGTGTTGTTATTTTTATGTATATTTCTTGGTTTTTTCAATATTATTGCTGGAAATATATGTATTTCATTGCATATGGACTCGGAAAATACTAATTAACCTATTTTCTTGGTACATTTCTGTTTGTTAAACTAAACTAGTCTTCTTTCATGGCATTTTTATTTGATTGCATTCTGGCGCCTTGAAAATCCTGCTGATATGGACATCAGATATTTTGCCGTTCTATTTTTTTCGGAAATGTTTTGAGATACTGATTTGTCACTCCATTTGCTCTGTAATAGTAGTCTTGTGAAATTCTTAAGATGCTCATATGCTCTCATAGAATTTCAAGAAATTAACATTCTAATAACGTTGGATATACCAGTAATATGTGCAGAAAGACTATTGATCAATCACCACAAAGTGTTGTTGGATCAAGACATAACTTTAAACATTCTTTCCATGTCATAAGAAAGGGCTTCTATTCTAGTAGTTATTTGATGGCGTGAATCGCATAGTACCGTGTAGAAGTTGGCACTTGGTACCCCATAAGATTCAGCCGCATTGAATACCAACTCCTATTCCCCAATTCTAGCATGAATATTGGGCTAATTTTTAGGACGCCAGTCAGTGATTTGGATATAAGGTTTTGAATTTGGACAGGTTCTCTCCTTTCTGCTTCTGTTCCCTTGAAAATTCCATGCCGTATTATCTCTTAATATTTCAAGGTGGATTACCAACAAATTATAACTTTTTGAGGATTTAGCGAATGGGGAACTCATTTTCAGTCATGCAGTAGCTTACCTAGTTTCTGCTTCTATTATTATTATTATTATTTTCACAGGGTGCTAGTAGAGGCAGATTGCATTGGGCTATTCTTGATGGCTTCCGCTGGATATGATCCTCGAGTTGCACCAAAAGTGTATGAGAAATTAGGGAAGGTCCACGGTCAGTCATTGAGATCTCAACTGCTGGAGCAATCTTCAGTTATGGAGAAAGCACTTATTATGTACAGGGAAAATCTCTGGACGTGGGATTGAAGGCCTTTTCCTTCAGATTGCCACCAAACTCCCAATCGTTACACTTAGAAGCAAGTGCTTTCTGCTGTAAAGTTGGAAGGTTTTTAATTATCTAAGTTCTCCATCGTTTATTGTACTTGGCTACCTATTTAGAATTGTGAAATTATTATATGGGAGCTCCAGTCTCTAATAATTAGTGTTTTGAGGCCTCTGTTATGTGGGAGTGGTGCTGCGGGTTTACATTGCTTAATCCCGCCAACTGAGTCTGTTTTGTTGCCTTGTAACTGTGATTTCTTTTCCTGTAAATCAAATGACTGGCCACTACTTTTTTTTTTCTCTCTTACATTATGCTTCCTCTGCATCACAAATTCATAATAATCTCTCCAGTTTCTTGTTACATGCAACACATTTAATATTTTGTTTGCGAGCTAAGCGCTACAATTATTAGAAGAATTATTTTAGTGGATCTCCTACATACAACTGTGCCCGATATTTCCTTTCTTAGAAAACATGGTTGAGCCTCAACGGTTCTCTCTCAGTCTCAGGAACATAATCTCGCGCTTGATAGAAGAATGCAAGAACACGACCCAATTCAAACAAATCCATGCCAAAATCTTAACAAATGCAAATCTCGTCCAACAAGATTACCATTTCTTGATTTCCCGTTTTCTCTTTTTCAGCGCCCTCTCTGATTCAGGTTGTCTTAGCTACGCCACAGATATTTTTCAACGCATAAAGGCTCCAAATCTCTCCATCTACAACATCATGATCAGGGCCTATGCAACAAAAGCGAGCCAAGATTATGATACACATTTGTGTCAGGCTTTAATACTATACAAGCAAATGCTCATTAATGGTATCTCGCCTGATTGCCTCAGTTTGCCGTTTCTTGTAAAGGAATGCACGAGGAGAGTAGCTACAAGCACGGGCAGAAGTATTTATGGACAGGCTCTTAAGCTTGGGTTTAATAACAACCTCTTTGTTCAAAATTCAATGATAAGCTTTTATTCAGTTTGTGGGTTTGTAAATAGTGCAAGGAAGTTGTTTGATGAAATGTCTAGTAGGGATATTATTTCTTGGAATTCGATGATTGTTGGGTATTTGAGAAGCGGAGGTCTTGACGAGGCATTGGGTTTGTTTCGAGTGATGAAAAAGAGAAATGTTATTACTTGGAATTCGATTATAACGGGATTTGTTCAGGGTGGTCGGCCAAAGGAGGCTTTGCAATTTTTTCATGAAATGCAGTTTTTGACCGATGATGTCAATATGGTTAGACCCGATAAGATTACCATTGCTAGTGTACTTTCAGCTTGTGCTTATCTTGGTGCTATTGATCATGGGAAGTGGGTGCATTGTTACTTGAGGAGAAGTGGTCTAGAGTGTGATAAGGTGATAGGGACTGCATTAGTAGACATGTATGGTAAATGCGGTTGTCTAGAAAGAGCTTATGAGGTCTTCAGGGAAATGCCAGAGAAGGACACTTGGGCATGGACGGCTTTAATCTCAGTGTTTGCGCTTCATGGTTATGGTCAGCAGGCTTTTGATATTTTCAGAAAGATGGAAGCAGAAGGGGTGAAGCCTAACCATGTCACTTTTGTTGGGTTATTGTCAGCTTGTGCTCATTCTGGATTAATAGATATAGGACGCTGGTGTTTTGACGTAATGAAACGCATTTACACAATTGAGCCGCAAGTCTATCACTATGCATCCATGGTTGATATGCTTGGTAGAGCTGGACTCCTTGAAGAGGCAGAGGAACTTATTAGAAACATGCCAATGGAGCCTGATGTATTTGTTTGGGGCGCCTTACTAGGAGGATGCCAAATGCATGGTAATGTACAAATAGGGGAAAGAGTGGCTAAATATTTAATCAATTTGGAGCCATGGAACCATGCTTTCTATGTGAACTTATGTGATATATATGCAAAAGCTGGTAGATATAATGATGTGAAGAGAATTAGATCCTTAATGAAAGGACAAGGGATTAAAAAGGAAATCCCAGGCTGTAGCATGATTGAAGTTAATGGAATTGTTCATGAGTTCTCGGTAATAGGTTCCCCTGATGTTATGATGGTGGAACTGGTTTGTATCTTAACTGCATTAAGTAATGAAATGAGGATTCAAGGTAATATACCATGAGTCAATGAGATGCCATTGTTGGAGCCACAGATTTTCTTGACAATGAAATTTGGTTGATCTATAAGCAAATCATTTATCTTTCATGCATTTTGGAGTCCGAGAAGTATGGCCAGTTAACTGGAATCTTCAAGTGACAACCGGAAGAATTTTTTTTTTGGAAGAGCCGATAAAGATATACGAGGAATGGAAATGATAGGCCCTTGATTCTCTTCAGCTGCATAATAGAGCCAAACAGAGATGCATGTATGATGGAGGTAAAATTTTTTGGTCTTTGTGATTCTTGTGAGCAAATTATATTATATTGATTATTTAGTTATTTTTGAATGAAACGTCAAAGCAAACTTTCATTAAACAGAAATCTCAAAATACGATGTACAGGAATAAAAAGAGGGGGGTTAACATCCCACACCATAAGATCAGACAAAGAACATGCTGCTCGAGTAAAGGAGTGAGCTGCCATGTTCGCAGATCTAGGAGCAAACTTCAACGAGACAGTGCTAAGCTCAACCAACAGAGCCCTACCATCATTAAGAAACATACCAACATCAGAGAAACACAGAAGAGCCATTAACGACATAAACAGCTAACATAGAATCCGACTCTATCTCCACATTCTGTACCCCTCTTTCTTTCAGCCAACTAAGTGCTTCCTTGATGCCACACACTTCAGCAAGGAGAATATCCAATGCTCCTGGAATGCTCTTTGACAATGCAGCAACAAAACCACCCAAACTGTTCCTGATAATGCACCCAATACCTGTTCTTGCTTGAGCAGCAAAAATCGCAGCATCCACATTAAGCTTTTAGGGACCCAGCAGAAGGTTTTTGCCATTTGGCACGAGCTCTACCTGTTTGGCCTGAATTAGACACATTCAGACCTCGTGTTTGAGCTTTCTCTCCATTGCTTCCTGCTTGTCTTAGCCCCCATGGACCACTTGAACCTCCCTTTGGGAGTAATTCTTCCAAACCACTCAGTTCCTATTATTCCATATGCACCAACATATCATTGCAACAGCTTCAACCTCTTCCCTGCTATACTTTGGGCAAATCAAATCAAACCATTGTTGGAAGGAGCTACAACCTCCCAACCAGAAACCTACTTGCGAAGCCAACCAGCAATACACTGCTTACAAACCGGACATAAGGGAGATACATTAACATGTCTTTTTAACAATAGGTCCATAGTTAGCAAACAAGAAGAGATTGCTCTCCACATGAAATTCTCGACCTTTGGAGGCACAAACAACTTCCATAATATCTTCCAGCAATTTGAATTCATCCCCTGCCCATCCTCATGTCTTAAGCTACTTACCAATCTGTATCCATTAGGAAAAGTAGACGAAAGATGTGGCTACAATCTTGTCGCAGAAGAAGTAGTCGTTTGTCTTTCCACTTTTATTTTTATGATTTTCTAATGCAATTTTTGATAAAACAATAGAAAGAATAATTGTCTTGTTAATAATATCTGAGATGCAATTTTTATTCTTTTTAACTAAAAAGGGGGAGATGATGTTTTTTTCCTCTCTGGGCAGCTGAGTTTTGCGGTACAAGTTTTGCCTTATATCAAACATCTCAAATATAGGTGCTTCTGTCTAATGTCTTTCTGAGTATTAATCCAGCTGAATCAGCTCAGCCTACTGTTATTTAGAAGTGCAGTTTGCCAGTATGATTAACCTTATATTGACGTATAACTTTGTCCTGTATGTGTTGAAACACTTGAAAGTGTGAAAAGAATCTAAAGCCCATTTTTAGTTCGGTAACATAGAGGGTCATATTTATTATTCACATATACATTAAGGCAGACAGGTCCAGTCCTCATTGGATCATTAGGTCCTCTAGTGATCCAGGCAATAAAACAAAAGGAGTTGTCTAACATATTTGGGTGCTCCAAGTCATCTTTAAATGATGCTAATTGCAAGATGTAAAAGACTAATTTATCCATCAACTGGGCAACAAAACAAAATCAAAGCTGAAAAACTCAAGTTCAAGCTCAATGCTATGCTGAAAGCTATCTTTATAGATGGTCCAAAGAGAAAAACTTCAAATGATGATGCATTTGTCCTCTGATCGCCAAAATCCATTGCTATCACTCCAAATTATAAATACTTTAACTAGAAGCATAGAATCCCAGGCAGTTCATGTCTAGAATCTGCTTTTGGATTCTCCATTCAACAACTTTCACTATGAGTGCTCTCGTCTTTTCTTTCTGCCAAATGCTTTCTTCTAATTGGATTTAAATATTATTGCCTTTATTTTAGCCTTGTTTGGCATATTTATTGTCTTTGCATCCAAGCTTATTCTCTTAACCAGAGTAATTAATGTTGAAGGATCAATTATTCCATGTCCTGCAGTTGTCGACCCAAATACTTTTTCTTTATCACCGAAAATCTCTGGTTTTGAATGATGTACTTACTGTCTTGTTATGCTGATAAACTGAAATATACAGAGACAAGCAGTTTACGTTAAATATATTTTTAAAGCCAACTTTTTCAATAGGTATTAGACCTTTATGATCCCTATAAAAGCCTATCAGTTTGTGATATAAATTGATGGTGCAGTTTGGCTTTCATGATAAACTATTTTGGTGGAATAACAAGAAATCTCTTTGGTCATGGAAATTTTTTGCGGTAGGTGGACATAATTGGTACTACCAACTAGCTATAAATTCTCAACAAAAGTTATGAGAGATTTTATTATAGATTATTGCTGCAGCAAGGCCTTTGCAGATTATTGATGTGCTCGTTATTGATCCTGCTAAAAATGAAAATTTTCAGACATTACTATGATTAGCTTAGAGTAATAAATGAAATGTAATTATGCATATCTACTTACATTGGACAAGTTCTATTAAGAAATTAGTATTTGAAATTACAGTTGAAGTAATTCTTAGAAAAGTTAATATGCTGGCTGCTCTTTTAGGGAATCAGCAAGTTGCATCTCGGACATTTGACAGACTTCAGTTGAAGCATGCCTCATAACTTTCTTCTCTTCATTCTTCTACTTGAAAATAAGAGAAAATAAATAGAAGTAAATTATGAATAAGAGTGTCAGAAGTCCTTGAATTTGATTCCAAGCATTTGTTTTTAGAGTTATGATATAACAATTTTGGAAAGATGAAAAATGAGAAGCTGTGTGTGTAAATTTTACTTTATATATAATACTGATGATTTTTTTATAATGGCAAGATGATAAGTAAATTTGTTGGTTGCCATCTCCATTCATCGATATCCAAAACTTACGGATTTGCATACATAACCATGTAACCATATAAGCTACATAAATATCTCTTCACTTCTTAATTTAATATATAAAAACTTACATCAAGTGTAAGCATAAATTTTCCTGATAATTATTATGTATATTTTTTTGCTATTTTTTTTTCAAGTGTTATTATGTTATTTACTGGATGTATACATTTTACTTTCTCGACCAAAAAAATTCGAAATTTTAAAAACCGAATTCAGTTGCTACAATGTAAATGTCAGCGGCGGTTATTAATTTTAAATATTATGATTTTATGGTTCAGTTCCAGGATTTCTCCATTCAATCCCCAAGTCCTCAAAATGATGAAGTTATTATGATGAGCGATTTAATTAACCCCTCTACATGATCATGGTAGAGGGGATTGATTGAATCACTTTTCTCTCCAAGGGAAGCTGAAGTCATTATGATGATTCCAATTGGTAATATGCGTGATGAAGATAAGGTGATATGGCATTATGAGAAGAATTGAGTTTTCACGGTAAAGAGTGTGTATCACCTCGTTCAGGACCAAAAGGGTGCCCAGCTATCAAGTACATCATCCAGTTCCAATGTCCATAATGAATTTTGGAAGAATATATGGAACTTGAAAGCCCCACCAAAAATTCAAACTTTCATCTACAGGGCTTTGCGAAACACCTTACCCGCAATAAAGAATCTGTGTAGGAGGCAACTGGTTACTTCATCGCTGTGTACACTTTGCAATCAGGACGAGGAATCTGTGGAACGTATGCTGTTGGTGTGCCCTCATGCTAAGGCGACCTGGTTTGTCAGTCAGGTATCCTATAGACCTAATATATCTGGTTTGGTTTCTTTCCAAATTTGGTGGAAATGTATAGTGAATTTTGTGAAGGATCCTTTGAAAATCCAAGAAATACCAAGAAATAGCTATACTATGCTGGCAAATTTGAAAAACCAGAAATGAGTTTGTTTTCCAATAAATTGCTCCAAATCCCTCTGAAATAATTGTTAGAAGTCACAAATGTATAAAAGATTTTGCCTTGGTTTCTCCTATTAACAAAAATCCTATACCGGTTTCTTTTCAAAGATGGATCCCTCCACTGGGCTATTTCAAAGCTAATAGTGATGTAAGTTTTTATTTATCAAAGAGAAGTGCTGAAATAGGTTCGCAATAACAATGGTAAAATTCTCTTTGCAAAATCTGTGGGTATACAGAATATGATTTTTGAAACTGATTAAAGTGTAGCTCTTGAAGATAGCCAGTTTAGATTTTGGGAGATTGATGCTATTGTTGATGTGATTATTTTTTGTTAATGCATCTATTGTAAATATTCTTATAAGTGCTAACTTTGCAGCTGATTGACTAGCAAAGCATTGTAATTCTTTTGTATGCCCTCTAAATTGGGTATGTAACCTCCCTTCAGGGCTGAATTCAATCATTTGTAATGAGGCTGCTGTCTAAGTTTTTATTGTGGTAATAGATTGATCCTTTTTCTAAAAAAAAAAAAAAGAAAAAAAAGAAAAAAAAACTTTCGTAAATCTCTTTATAATAGACCCAAATTGATGTATTAGAATGTGCAATTAGTTTGGTCGAGCTGAATTTTTAAAAAATCAAATTATAATTTTTAAAATTTAAATTAAATTTTAAATTGAATCGTAATGAATCACGGGAATATGAGATTATATAATATACACGTGTGCTGTTTTATTTGTCCCTTTCCCTTAGTTGACTGCACTCAGTCTTATTAAATTATCAAAACCACTCCTACTCACAAAATCATTAAAAACCGTGAAGAGAACACCACTAAAGCCACCGCCAATTTCCACTACGACCACAATTGTTATATGGATCGGATCCCTACTTTCCCTTATCTCTTGTGCTCTCCCATCATCAAAATCTAAGTCATTTAAAGAACTACCACTAGCTTCTGTCGGAGCTCCTCTCCAACTGTCAAAATATCCTTCTCTCTTCTTCTCTCCGTCTGAGGTTATTGAATATTTTATGATTCTCTGCAAAGTGCGAAACACGACTCAGTGGATTACCAAACTGTTTGAAAATACTGTGAATCGTATTTATATTGACAGGTAAATAAATAGACCCTTACACCCTCTCAAAAGCAAAATGGAAATACAAACAAAATGTCGGCTATGCGCCTCTGCCCAACCTCACGGCTCATTTAAAAGGATTTATTTTTCAAAAAAGCAGAACAGAAATGCATGCTAAAACCTTTAACATACAAGACATATACAATAATGCAAGACTCAAGTGCCAAAACAAGTCAATTTTCACATCATTATCTTCTTTATAATCATTAAAATAGGGATGAAAAAAATATATATAGAACAAGACACATGACTCAATATATACACATAATTATGAGCCTCAATTTATTTATATATAAAAAAAATCTTTTAAACCTTTTGAGTTACTGCTTGAATCCTCCAACTAAATGTGTGCTCTATAAAAATCAATAACTATTGTTGCTGCTAAAATATTAATCTAAACTTAAAAATTAAGATTTAAGAATGATTCAATTAGAATATGATTCCTTTCTTCAATATTTATGTACCTTCTGGGTATATAACATTCACATTATATATGTATTTCACAAAATAAGCATCTCAATCATATATGAAAAATAATTAAATTTTCACTAGATTCATTAATTTTAATTTCCGATACATTTAAAATTAATTTTTTAATTTTATTATTTAATATTATTTTTTTTTCAATATATTTTGTGATTTATCTGATTATATATATATATATATATATATATATATATATATATATATATATATATATATATAGTAATTACTTTGTAGATATAAATAGATATATATATAGAGAGTCCGAATAAAATAATTTATATTTTTTGTGAGATAAAA
>CANXYC010354384.1:0-12040 GCA_948193065.1 Aleurites moluccanus
GGGATTTCAATTGAACTAGGGGTAGTTTAATCTTTTCCTTTACATTATGGAATTATATGGTGTATGAAATCCTATGGTATCATTTTAGGCTTATCTAAATCTAACCATTGTATGAAAAGATGAAGAAATGGATGGTTGGATAGCTAGGTTTCACCATTTCTACCATAAGCTTAATGTATAACTTGATTTTTCACACCTCTTCATCATCTTTAACCAAAATCACCAACCAACTTTCTCTTTCTTCTCCACCAAAGTTTCGGCCACCATTGATGGAAGCCAAAGCTTGATGTTTTCTTTCATTTCTTGAATTAAACATGTTAATTCCATCATCTTAAACACAAATATATGCATAGATTCAAAGGAAAAATAAGAAAAAGTGATAAATCAATCCTTTGAAGTTTTTGAAGAACTATTTGAAAAGTAAGTGATTTTGTGATTCTTTTGGTTTAATTAAGTTTCTAAGATGTTATTTGATGTTAATTAGTAACAAAAATGTGTTTTGGATGGAAGAAAAATCACAAGTTGGAAACCAAATCCTAATATGAAGAAATATGATCAAAGTGTTGTTTTGATGAATCTTTTTGTTCAAATGATGTTTATTTGATGTGTTTAACATGAATTAGTGGTTAAATGATGGAAACAAATTCATTTGAATGGAAAACCAAAGTGGCCGAATCATATGATGTTGAGAAATGGTTTTGAACTTTGGTGTTTTGTAGGTTTGAATAATGGAATGGTGTATATTTGATGTGTATGTTATGAATTGGTGATCAATTGATGGAAGGAAATCCATTTGGATAGAATTCTATTTTGGCCGAAACATTGAGGTGCTTGAATGATGATTTGTGTTTGATATTTAATAGGTTTAAATGATTGAATAATATGTATTTAACATGTATATATGTTGTATAATTGATTTGTGTTGAAAAATGGATGAATGGAATGAATTCTATTTAGGTTGAACCATATTGACTTTATTAGTTCAATGGGTTAGGTTAAAGTTATTAGGAAGGAAATGTTTGAATATGGTTAAGTGTTGAGTATAATGCAAATGTATATGTTTAGTTATGTAAAAGATGATTGATATAAGTACTTGGAAAGCATATGTGAGTTATGGTGTATGTTTGATATGAAATGATAAACTAAGTATATATGAGTTCTTAATATAGTATATAAGTGATAAATATGTGAAATGTGAGTTAAATATGGTAATAGAATGTGTTTATGACATTAAAAATTGGAAATAGGGTTAATTGTGCAAAGTGAGGTTTATAGAGCATTGTGTGTATGCTTGATGTGTATAATATGTTTTATGATGTTTTAAAGTCTTACCAGAGTGTTATATGTGATAACAGGTGAACCGTCAAGTACTCCAGCTTGGAGTGTTGAACGGCGGGCCGAGTAGGGGCTCGAACAGTGGATTGAGGGAAGTAAAGGATAAATTGTGATAAAGGTGAGTCTATATGTATAATCATGCATGATTTGCATCAGATATGCTATAATATTTCATTTAAACTAATAAAATAGAATTTGTTACCCAAAAACACAAATAGTGCATATTGGCCCGTAATTAGGCTTACCGAAACGACCTAAAATGACCTAAACTTTGTCTGTCCATAAAATGAAATCTAGAAAGCTAATTGGGCCACCATTTGGCCCAATATTCTAGTCTTGACCTAAGCTTTAAAACGGTACCTCATGGTCCACCTAAATTCTTTGGTAACATAGTTAACCAGAAACTACTCAAAAATCCCAAAACGAACCCGTAACGACGAGTGTCAGTTGCGGCAGTGCAACTGGGCCCCGCCGAATATTTTTTTGACATTACCCAAATTTTTTCTATTCTTCATTATAAATATATATGTATTTTTCTATAGCTATATAAGTTATATTTATGCTATTTATACTGTTATATAGAGACACACCCATATGGTATTATAACAGGGCTACCTCGATGGTGTAGTGGGTAAATCGATCGACCGTGTGCACACTGGTATTCACTGGACCCTTACTAGAGAGGGGTGTCATATTCTCTAGACGTAAGGGCTGATCACTATTATGTACACTGGATTTTGCACGATTGTGCTATTATAATACAAATACACTTTTCATTGGACCAAATCCTGTTATATCATATGTGCGTTGACTCGTACACTAGATGATCATATGAATACTCATGCGGATATTTACATGGATACTTATATGAATATTAATACAGATACTTGTCATATTTTTCACTTATTATATTATATTGATTCTACAGGCCATATATAGGCAACCATGGTATAATGATCATTTACTGCATTTTTATATATATAGATTCACTGAGTATTTTTATACTCACCCCCTTTAGTGGTTATCAATTTCAGGTCTGCAGTGAGGCTCGGATTCCATAGGCACCTCCTATCCTCGCCGTGGAATTTTGAACTTGTGACATGTAATATTCCAGTCTCAAAAGTATATGTAAATATTTGTACAGTATAAAGGTTCCATGGTACTGTAAATTGAATAGGGGCATGTATATGTGTGTGATTGTATGTTTATGGTTTTGCATATATATATTATGCTATGTAAGGATAAAGTTTGAGATACAGATATATATATGTATATTGAGTTGATATTGGAGATCCAGAGGGATCATTGATGATAGAGATATGGGTATTGATGATGATATATATTGGAAGTACTTATTTGCATGTTTTATAGCTGGTCATAGTCCTTTTATAGAAGAAATGCTGCCTAAATTTTTATAGAGTTTTCAAGCTATATTGGAGCTTGTTATAGAATTGCTTGCCATGCCATATAGATAAAATGGTTCTTCATGGTACTGGTAGCTTAGGCATCACCCATACCCTAGGACCGTCGCGGCTCCTAGGTTGGGTCGTGACATAGGTGGTATCGGAGCTAAAGGTTTATATAACCTATAGTGTTTGCATATTAATAGCAATAGAAATACCATGGAATCTAGGATATTCATACATCGTCAAAATGATAAGTCTTCTTCATTGTTTGAAAATTCTGTGTACCTATGATCTAAATATTCTTTTACATGTTGATTTGACAGTGTGTTATGATGTTAGAGAGGGGAACTAGATGAGCTAGGCCTATTAAGGGGAATGAATATCATGAGTCTAGTGAGGAAGCAGAGGTTGCTTCTAATACATCTGCTATGTGGAGAACTCAGTCTGAGCCACTCAGGCCGCGGAGATGAACTGAGTCTGATTCGATGGGTGAGGCACTCTGGAGACAGGAGATTCTACAAACCATCCGAACTCATTTTGCAGCACAGCCTGTAGTAGTACAGCAGACACCTCTACCTCTAGTATAGCCAGTGGTACCACCAGTACCTTAGAGAGAGCCAGTAGTGGTACAGGGGGACAGAGTACAGAGGGTTATACTAGAGGGTGGAGTATCTATTGGGGATTTTATGAGATTGAGACTGCCTACTTTTTCAGGGGAGTATGGTATTGACCCTAGTGACTTTATTGACAGAGTTGACAGGATGGTTTGTACTTTGCCTTGTTCTGATGCTAGAACTATAGAGCTGGTAGGATTATTGCTGGAGGTAGATTTTGCTACCTGGTTTATGGAGCATATTTATGAGAACATTCACAGTGATACCTCTATGTCATGGGCAGAATTCAAACAGAGGATGATGGATGAATTTCTTACAGAGGGTTTGAGAGAGAGCAACATTGTAAAGTCTGAACAGCTATGACAGGGGAACATGTTTGTTTTAGAGTATGCTAGAGAATTTAGACGGTTGAGAAAATATGCCAGAAAGATTGCCCCTACTGAAGATGACTTGATTAGACGGTTCAGGAGAGGTTTGCATGCAACCCTGCATAACATTCTGTTGGCTATGGAATTTACTTCCCTGAGTAGGGCAATTGACAAAGCAGCACAGATGGAGGCAAAATACAAAGAAGAAAGGTCTGATAGGGAACAGAGAAAGAAAGGAAGAGGAGGAGAGTACCGTAGGCTAGGGGAGGGGACATCCCAGACTTTTACTCCTAGACCACCTCTCAGGCCAGTACAGTCATTGCCACCTCCTAGTCAGACATAGGATATGGGCAGAGGCATTAGTATGAGGTCTCCTGTTTCCAGCTATTTTAGAGGCCCTGTTAGACCAGACTAGATGACATCAGTAGTACCCACATGTACTTTCTGTGGAAGAAGACATATAGGGATATGTCGTATTAGGACTGGGGCATGCCTTATATGTGGATAGTCTGGGCATTTCTACAGAGATTGCCCTTTGCCCAGAACTTCACAGCCTTCAGAGGCAAGATCTTCCCAGCCATCAGTGCAGATGGGTAGGGGAAGTACAGGTAGAGGCAGACCAGCGGGACAGAGTCCAACAGTGGGATAGTCAGCAGCTGGTAGAGGCTAAGGGCGAGTCTTTGCAGTGACCCAGCAACAAGCCCATAAATCACATGAGACTATAGTAGGTATGATTTCTATACATGATATAGTGGCTTATGTCTTATTTGATTTGGGTGTAACCCATTCCTTTATGTCATATATTTTTGCTGTGAAATTGGGGTTGGGTAGAAAACCTTTACATGTACCCTTAGAAATAGCCACACCAATGGGGGATAAAGTTATTGTAGAGTACAAATATGATATTAGTGATGTGAAAATATGTGATAGTCTCAACCACTGAAATTGATTGGTGTTGAAAAATGGATGAATGGAATGAATTCTATTTAGGTTGAACCATATTGACTTTGTTAGTTCAATGTGTTAGGTTAAAGTGATTAGGAAGGAAATGTTTGAATATGGTTAAGTGTTGAGTATAATGCAAATGTATAAGTTTAGTTATGTAAAAGATGATTGATATAAGTTCTTGGAAAGCATATGTGAGTTATGGTGTATGTTTGATATGAAATATTGAACTAAGTGTATATGAGTTCTTAATATAGTATATAAGTGATAAATATGTGAAATGTGAGTTAAATATGGTAATAGAATGTGTTTATGGCATAAAGAATTGGAAATAGGGTTAATTGTGCAAAGTGAGGTTTATAGAGCATAGTGTGTATGCTTGATGTGTATGATGTGTTTTGATGTGTATAATATGTTTTGTGATGTTTTAAAGTCTTATCGGAGTATTATATGTGATAATAGGTGAACTGTCAAGTACTCCAGCTCGAAGTGTTGAACAGCGGGCCGAGTAGGGGCTCGAACAGTGGATTGAGGGAAATAAAGGATAAATTGTGATAAAGGTGAGTCTATATGTATAATCATGCATGATCTGCATCATATATACTATAATATTTCATTTGAACTAATAAAATAGAATTTGTTACCCAAAAACACAAATAGTGCATATTGGCCTGTAATTAAGCTCACCGAAACGACCTAAACTTTGTTTGTCCATAAAATGAAATCCAGAAAGTTAATTGGGCCACCATTTGGCCCAATCTTCTAGTCTTGACCTAAGCTTTAAAATGGTACCTCATGGTCCACCTAAATTCCTTGGTAACATAGTTAACCAGAAACTACTCAAAAATCCCAAAACGGACCCGTAACGGCGATTGTCAGTTGCGGCAACGCAACTGGGCCCCGCCTGACATTTTTTTGACATTACCCAAATTGGTTCGATTCTTCATTATAAATATATATATGATTCTTCTACAGCTATATAAGTTATATTTATGCTATTTGTACTGTTATATAGAGACACACCCATATAGTATTATAACAGGGCTACCTCGATGGTGTAGTGGGTAAATCCATCGATCGTGTGCACACTGGTATGCACTGGACCCTTGCTAAAGAGGGGTGTCATTTTCTCTAGCTGTAAGGGCTGATCACTCTTACGTACATTGGATTTTGCACGATTGTGCTATTATAATATAAATACACTTTTCATTGGACCCAATCCTATTATATCATATGTGCGTTGACTTGTACACTAGATGATCATATGAATACTCATATGGATATTTACATGGATACTTTTATGAATATTAATATAGATACTTGTCATATTCTTCACTTGTTATCTTATATTGATTCTACAGTCATTATATAGGCAACCATGGTATAATGATCATTTACTGCATTTTTATATATATAGATTCACTGAGTATTTTTATACTCACCCCCTTTAGTGGTTATTATTTTCAGGTATGCAGTGAGGCTCGTATTCCATAGGCACCTACTATCCTCGTCGTGGAATTTTAAACTTGTGACATGTAATATTTCAGTCCCAAAAGTATATTTAAATATTTATACAGTGTAGAGGTTCCATTGTACTGTAAATTAAATAGGGGCATGTATATGTGTGTGATTGTATGTTTATGGTTTTGCATATATATATTATGCTATGTAAGGATAAAGTTTAAGATAAAGATATATATATGTATATTGAGTTGATATTGGAGATCCAGAGGGATCATTGATGATAGAGATATAGGTATTGATGATGATATATATTATAAGTGCTTATTTGCATGTTTTACAGCTGGGCATAGTCCTTTTATAGAGGAAATGCTGCCCAAATTTTTAAAGAATTGTCAAGCTATATTTGAGCTTGTTATAGAATTGCTTGCCATGCCATATAGATAAAAGGGTTCTTCGTGGTACTGGAAACTTAGGCATCACTCATACCCTAGGACTGTTGCGGCTCCCAGGTTGGCTCGTGACAAAGGCATGCTGTATTGCAAGGCAATAAAGTGTGTATTTAGCTAATCATGCTTTATGCATTTTAAGTCCATACTTAAATTATTCATTTGTGACATCATATTCATTTTAAAGTTATTCAACCATGCATTTAATCATGTTGTATCGTCACATAGTAATAAACATGCCAATTTTCAAGCTTATAACCTAAACTAGGCATCATAGCAACAAACATGCACAACTAAGCTTAACTTTGGCTCTTTTACTCCTAGCATGCTTTTGAATTAATAAAAACTATCATTTAGTCATTCATCCTAAGTTTTATGCATTTATTTATGGCACATAGGAAAAAACAAGAATAAAGACTCCTTTTCTAGTTTTATTCAGATTTCCTAAGTAATAAAATATCCTAAACAGACACAATATAGCTTCCAAAATAGTTTTAGGATTAGTTGCCAACCAAGAACCCCTAAAGCTTCCTTTTTGGCTTTCAACCCAAAACTTCCATTTTGATTAAAATTCCAAATAGGAACCTTTTCAAAAGCTAAATGGGCATAAAAATAGACCTGAAGTCTCTAAATTTGGAAGAAAAATCAGACCAGGGGTGGCGGAGGTGAGCGGCGACCCCAGAGCTTTTCGACCCTTAGAAGGGCCATATGGCCCTTTCTTGGGCCATGCGGCCCATTCTTGGCTTGTGTTGCCCTTCCTTGGGCCATGCAGCCCTGCAAGCATCCATATGGCTGTGGTAAGAATCCATAAGTCAATAGTTGCAGCACGGCCCGACGGCTTACTGCAAACGGGGCCTATCGACCCCGTGCGCCCGTTCTTGCATTCGATCTGTCCGAAATGACCTGAAACATTTTAAAAACCTTTAAACTATTTTTAAAATCCTTTTAACTGAAAAAATGACTTAAATTTACTTCGGGCTTGTACAGGCCAGCCAACTTTCCGCAAATGGGTTGGTGATCGCCTGTGGGCTCGATTTGCTTTTGAACCACCGAATATGACCCAAATTCATTTTGAAATACCTTTTGACATGTTATATATTAAAATATAAACCTGGATTATCGATGTCTAAGACAACCGTAGCAATTTCCTCAATCCAAAAGCAAAAGTAATCACTTTGACAATCAATCTTCCTTTCGCGATCTCGATTCTTGATCCTACATCATTGGGTTTCGGCTCGGGCTCAAGGTGTCTCAAAAATTGATGCTAACAGTTTTTCCCTACTTTAGTAGGTTTGTGAAGCATGTGTATAAGTGGATACAGTGCAATAAAACATGCTAAAGTTCATGCAATCATTCAAGGCTAGAATGTGCAAACCTGAACCTTACCATTTGGCATATTTGGTCACATTGAGAACTTTCTAGTCGATGCAAATTTCCCTTATTTGAGGGAAGTCATTGAATAATTGAGGAATTGCTATCCAAGCAATATAAATATAACTCTGCCATCGAAATATTAAGGATCTTCTGTCCAAGTAATGTAAAATATAATTCTTCAATTGAAATATTGAGGATCTTCTATCCAAGCAATGTAAATATAATTTTACCATCGAAACATTGAAGAACTTATATCCAAGTAATGTCAATATTATTTTTCCATCATAACATTGAGGAACCTCTATCCAAGCAATGTAAATATAATTCTACCATTAAATCATTGAAGAACTTCTATCCAGTCAATGTAAATATAATTCTACCATCGAATCATTGAGGAACTTCTATTCAAGTAATGCAAATATAATTGTACCATCGAAATATTGATCCAATCAATGTAAATACATAGTGGAACTACTATCCAAGCAATGCAAATATAATTCTACCATTGAAACATTGAGGAACGACTATCCAAGTAATGCAAATATAATTCTACCATCGAAACATTGATGAACTGTTATCCAAGCAATGTAAATGCATTGTGGAATTGCTATCCAAGCAATGCGAATATAATTCTACCATCAAAACATTGAGAAACTGCTATCCAAGCAATGTAAATGTATTGAGGAACTATTATCCTTGTAATGCAAATATAATTATATCATTGACACATTGGGGAACCTATTTCCCAGACAATGTGAATATACTTGATTTTTTTTCTTCCAAACTAGGGTTTCTATATTCATTCTTGTCTTCATCCAATCATTTATCATCAAGGACTATACCTAATTGCTATCAACATCATTAACAAAGATTGTGCCTAATTGTTGTCAATAAGGACTGTGCCTACTTCTATCATCTATAATGGATAAATCTTATCTTTTCTTCATCATTATATATCTTTATGCAAGATGTAAAAATGTGAAAATACTTCACAAATAATGATTCCTAAAGTTCAACATGTATGCAGGTGTATATGTACATCATTGCCTCCTATGTCTTCTCTATCCAATTGCAAACTTCTCAAAGGAAATGGGATTATTATCAAAAGGAAACATGAGCTACTCTTGCCAAAAAAAGCATCATGAAAGAAGCAATCTTTAAGATGTTGAACTAGAAGAAACAACTTCCAGATACGAGTTTCTTAGAAAATTTAGAGATTCATCTCTATCAAGGGGAAGCAAATTCATGCATTCATTGTTTAATCATTCAAGGGAATACTATAACCTTAGTAAGAATCCAAACTTTGAAGATGTTTGAAGCATTGACTCAAGGGTCTGCAATTATACTTTTCATTTGACTTGAATAATCTTTCTTTTTCATGATTGAAACTAAATTTGTTTCCCTTCTTTGTCATTTTGCTCTAACTTTTGCCTAAGTCGCCCCTTAGGGTTTTCAACTTAGTGAACTTTCTTTTCTTTTCTTTTTTTTTTATTTTTTTTTATTTTCATTTATTTTTCTCCTTTTACTTTTCTCAAATTTGGTTACTTCATGAACAAAAAGCTTTTTCTTCCAAAAAATGCAAAGTAGAATCCATTCTACAAGACAAGTATTACACTAGCTTCATATAGCTTCATTCATCTAATAAGAGTATAAAAATATTTGCATGACTTCATGTTTGTTATTTATTGGCCCTTTCAGGTTTTCAACTAACTATTTTCTCTCAATTTCCCTAACTTTTGCCTTGGAAGATTTCTTAACGTTTTCCACCTAGCGGGAATAATTTCTTTTTGCTTGAAATGAACTTTACTTTGACCTTGAGTAACATTCTATTTTCCGACTTTTCATGACTTTGGTGAAAGAAGGGCCGATGCAGTCTTGAAGTTGTCAATTTTCTAGAGAGGTAGAGTTATAAATTATTTGGACAATTCTCTCCTATTTTGATTCTCTAAAATTCACCAGTCTATTATAATCCTTTTGAATTGTTACTCAAGCCTTCGTGGTAAGCTCATAAAGTCCATCACAATTTTCATCTCATATTTTTGGGTAATCTATCTCCAAGATATTCATAGCTTCTCTAGACATAGGCCAAACTAAACCTCATTATTTTTCCCCTAAGCTTTCAATGATTTTTCAAGCAAGGACTTGTCCCTATGTTTTCAATGTTTGTCTAGCAAGAAATTGTTTTCAATGATTTTTCAAGCAAGGACTTGCCCCTATGTTTTTTAAGGTTTTAAGAACCCTTAGCTTATGGTTTTAGGGATCAATGATAATTTTTAGAAACTTGGCTTAGTCTAGTCTAGATAGATGCCCTCAAGTTTCTTTTTCTTTCATTTTCCTTTTTTTTCATCTCTCTCTCACTTCAAACATGAAGTCATGTAACTGAGCTATACTCGAAGCAATAGAATGAGTTTGCATAAAGCCCATATAATACGAGCTCATAAAGTGATCCAACTTGCAAGTAGTATTATTGAAGAAAATATCCAAATGTTCACGAAATTGAGGTTCAATGCATAAAAGAGAGATTTGTAAAATGCTATAGCCAAATCTAGGATTCTTCTTCTTCGTCCCAATCATCTAATCCCTTATTATTGGAGTTTGGGTGATCATCTATAAAATTAGAGTGACTATCATTATTTCTAATCAGATTCCTTTTCTTCTCAAGCAATATTTCTTCCATTTGGATTCCAGCTTCATAAAACTTCCTAAAATTGGATAGAGGTGCGTAGCATAACCTCTCACATATATCTGGAAGAGTTCCTTTCACAAATATTTTGATTTGGTCCTTGACATCAGGCCTAGATTTCATTTGTGTGGCCATTTGCCTTCATTTAGTCAAGTACTCGATAAGAGTTTCATAGTAGTATTAGTGGATTGTTAGTGTATGTGCTCTAAAGATAATCATTGTAATAATATTTTAGAAATATATTAATAAAAAGGCATTATTTATTAATCAGTGTTTATTATTGTTTAGAATAATATTATATAACTGTTTAATAAAGTCTATGGTATAAACATAGCATGAAAGCATTCATGATATGATCATGATAGTGAGATGCTTATCATGTATAACTATATTTTAACCTAAATTTTCCTAGTCATAGAATTAATGAGATTGGACATTATTGATTCTGAAAGACTAGCACATGCATATACTTTGATTCCATGCCTTGTTCTCCCAATGGGTCTACTCATAGTGTGGACATTAGGTATAATTTGAGGCACTCGTAGATATTTAAATAGTCAACAAAGGATATCATAACTCCTGTTAGAAGGAGGGTTTTACCTAAGGCCTCTTGTATGAGATCATTACTGTCATGACCCATCCCGGGAGTCGCAACGGTCCTAGGGTATGGGTGATGCATATGCGACCAATACCACGAAGAACCCAATGAATTATCTATATGGCATGCAACAATCAAAAACAACTTAATTAATTTAAAAATGCTGAAGAAAATTCTACAGCATCTCCTCTATAATAGGACTATGCCCAAAAACAAAACAAACAAATAACAATTCAAATATCTTCCACAACCAATCTCTAGCTACTGATCCCTCTGGATCTCCATCAACATCTCAAGATCAATTTATATATATGAACATTCAAACATTCTCATATATATAAACATTCAAAATATATCATTTACAAGCAACTCCATATTTATATGTAACTTATAATTATATCCACATGCCAAACTTATTATACAGTACCATGGAACACTATTCTATACATTATTTATATAATCTTTAGAAGTTGATATTTACATACAAACCCAAAACTTCCAACGCAGAAGAAGATATGCCAATGGAAAGACGTGCCTCATCGAAGACCTGAAAAATTTAAACACTAAAAGAATGAGTATAAAAATACTCAGTGAGTTCAAATATATAAAGATGCAATAAATGCTCATTAAGGATAGCAATGCCAATATATGTATATATATATGTATAATCCAAAGAATTTGATATAATATAGCAAATGAATAATTAAGCAATTAACTGTAAGAATAATGATACAATAACCATTTAAATAATAAAAGATAGCACACATATGATATCACAGGATTTGGGTTACTTTTGAACTTTAATAC